>MU185755.1:59274-103718 GCA_016904865.1 Pissodes strobi | reverse complement strand
ATATAATATAATATAAAATAATATATAATAAAAATATATATAAAATAACTAATTTATTTACATGTTATCCAAAGTAGCTCATTTTTCCGCATTTGCAGGTTTGTCCACATTTTTAGCATGTCTAATCTATTCTTCCATAATAATTTGAGATATTTTCGTTCTTACGACAGCCTGCCTTGATAGAGGAAGTAATTTAACAATTTTTGAGAATCCTAAAAAAAATAAATCTGCAGCATCTAGAGAACTTAAAGTTTTAAACTCTTGCTCCTGAGTATAGGCGATGGTTTGGGTTCCAACCGTCTCAATTGAATGTGACTGCTCAGCTGATAAGGAGGACGCATCAGAAGCAACGGATTGCGTATCAGAAAGTTCTTCATCACTTTCGTCCGAGGTTAGCGGCTCAGGAGTAGCTGACTTGGATCCTGCAATGAATGCAGTCGATGAAGTTGTTTTTAAATAGGGATTTAAAAAAATCATTTCTTCAGCCAGGCTGAAACTTTTAGCATATCTCTTTCCTAACCCATCTTTATTTTTTAAATATTTTACATAGCCATCTCTAATATTCTTCCATTTCTTCTTCACTGAGTCAACTACAAAAAAGGATATGGATTAGTATGACATATTTTCGATTGATGATAGTTAATCTGAAGGAAGTTACAGTATTTTAGTTACAGTTAATGGTCAAATTACTACATACTTCCGCAATGACATAAAATGTTACGTTTTATTGGCTAGGACAAAAACGACCACTTTTCATGTAAGTCACTGGAATGGAAACTTCTAACTGACGTCCCACGAAGTTGGTGTATTTTTAAGTATGTTGGGTTCTTATTTAGGTAAAATGCATTTGAATTATACCAAACATGAAACTCGAGTGCCGATTTCAAAATTCATATAACTATTTAAAAATGCCTTCGACTTTATTTCGGCTAGGTACCGAATACGATCGATTACCTAAAGGCAAATAATACTAGTGTGATAATTATTTATTCCCACGTTATACCTTGGTAAATACCTAAATATAAATACAGTAATGTATGGATAATCCGAACAGAAAGTTGGCAGACCCGGTTCGGACTATCAAAACGTTCGGATTATAAATGATATATTAATCATACAAATACATTCCCACCATAATAAAATTTGGTGTCAATGGCATAACAACTTTTATTTATGTTTATACATATGTATTTCAAAATTAAAACAAACTTCTAAGGAAATGGAAAATCTTACATACACTGGATCCATATTGTAAATACAAAATATTCAGTAAAAGTTCGGATCAGCGAAAGCACTAGAATTTGATATAGGAAAAAACAAACGAACGTCGTAAAGCCGTCAAAAACGACTAACTTAGGTTTTTTTAATGGAATACCCTATATAATGTTACATATTCTGATTCTACGTAAAATTTCGAGTATATTTCATTTAATATATCATATACCTACATTCAACTGTTTTCGCGCTATCGATGATTGAAAATCGTACTCTTAATATGATTCCTACGCCCTTCGTATATAAATACACCCGTATCATATTCAAGTACTTCAGGAGTTAGTTCTCGAAGACTACCAAAGACGATTGGAGTTTTATATGTGGGCTTAAAACAAAATAAATCAGAAAAGAAATTTTGCTCATTTGAGCCTATTCACAGATGAGGCCACATTTCACGGAGGTGTTGTCGGTAACCGTGTAATTGGACCATATTTCTTTGATCAAAGAGTAACAGGGGAAGTATACTTAGACTGTTTACATGACCATTTAGATAATTTATTGGCTCAAGTGCCAAATGAAACACAACAAGAAATGTGGTTTCTTCCTGATGGGACCCCAGTCCATCATACAGGGCCGAACATAACATTTTTAAATGCAAGATATCCAGATGGTTGGATTGGCAGGAGAGGGCCTGTTTCGTGGCCTGCTAGATCCCCAGATCTAACCAAAATGGACTTTAGCATATGGGGGTATAAAAAGAGCAAGTATATAAAATATCGCCTACAACAAAGGACGACATGAAGATTAGAATTAGAAACTGTTTTCAAGATACCAGTGTTGAAATGTGTCGAAATTTAAGTAGCGAATTCGAAAGCCGTTCTGCACTGTGTATTCAAGAAGGAGCCGGACATTTCGAACATTTAATTAGGGAGTAAGTATTTGACGTTTATCTAGTATTTTAAGGTGTATCTGTACAACTAGTTATACTCGTAGCTGGATAATAGTAATAGTTTTCGATATATTATCAATTTAATATTAATAATTCATTTTCTATAATAACAGACGGGATTCGGTCTCCTGCGTCATTGCTTGCATACCCTTGCTTAAACAGTTTATAATATTAACTATATAATCCAAAAAAATTTTATATTTAAGAAAAAATTAAGTTGAAGTGACCGCCTCGCCTGTGCGTTTTCTGTCAAAAATTCAAAAATATAGCAGTTAGGGTTATAATTAGGATCACCATTATAATTTCGTGTTCATTTTTATTACTTACATAAATTTTAAATATCGAAAATTTCGGCTTGTGATAAATTCATTATTTAAAATTCTGATTTCAGTTTTAAATGAAATTTCTATAATATACACGAATACACAACACAAATTATCAAATAACAAGAAATGGTGGCATCATCTGTAGTGCTCGATTGTTTTTTTTTCGACGCGACACGCCGCCATGGCCAACTAACGACAAACCTTAAAAGCCGTATAGCATTTTTACAATAGAAAAATGTTAAATGGCCAATATTTCAAAAACTACAAGTTTTTTGAATATACAATCTTATACAAAGTCACCTTTATTTTTAATGTTAAATAAGATAAAATTATAATAATTTTAGGCTTTTTTAATATACTTTTTATTGTCCGATCACCCTATATCAATTTATTATAAAAATATCAACACAGTCTACTAAAGTAGGTCCTGTTCTACTTTGTACTGAGGGGCTTGGCGAATACTGTGGAGTCAGGGATCTGCCTTATGGCTTATCATGCTCTTGTGCACTCAATATGTGTATACAGGGTTAGTAAAAAGAACCGGAACGCTTAAATATCTTCAAAATCGTTAAAGCTACATTTACAAAATTCGGTACCTGGGGGTTTCCGGGCGTGCGGAACTGAACCATGATATCGGCACTGTTGCCAGATTTCCCAGTTTTGTGCTACACGGAGTCATTTTGTTATCTTAAATGGAACGCCCCACTTATTTCTATTGCAATAAATTGGTCGTATCAAATTTAGTAAGGCCCCAAACTTTCAAAATTTTATTTCTTCTAATTGCTGAGATGTGACAACAACGCATATTTAGTAAAAACTACCGGAACGCTTAAAAATCTCCAAAATCGCTCAAGCTGCACTTTCAAAATTCGGTACCTGGGGGTTTCAAAGCGTGCGGAACTGAACCATGATATCGGCACTGTTGCCAAATTTCCCAGTTTTATGCTACACGGAGTCATTTTGTTATCTTAAATGGAACGCCCAATTATTTTTATTGCAATAAATTGAGCGTATCAAAATTAGTAAGGCTCCAACTTTTTAAAATTTTATCTCTTTTAATTGCAGAGATGTGACAACAACCCATTTGCAGTAAAAGTAAGTACCGGAACGCTTAAATATCTTCAAAATCGCTTAAGCTGCATTTACAAAATTCGGTACCTGGGGTTTTCCGGGCATGCAGAATTGAACCATGATATCGGCACTGTTGCCAGATTTCCCAGTTTTGCGCTACACGGAGTAATGTTGATATCTTAAATAGAACGCTCCATTTGTTTTTATTGCAATAAATTGGGCGTATCAAATTTAGTAAAACACCAAATTTTCAAAATTGTATCTCTTTTAATTGCTGAGACAACAACGCATTTTTAGTAAAAAGTACGGGAACGCTTAAATATCTTCAAAATCGCTGAAGCTGCATATACAAAATTCGGTACCGGGGAGTTTCCGGGCATGCGGAATTGAGCCATGATATTGACACTGTTGGCAGATTTCCCAGTTTTGCGGTACATGTAGTCACTTTATTATCTTAAATGGAACGCACCTTTTGTTTTTATTGCAACAAATTGGGTGCGCCCAATTTAGTAAGATTTCAAATTTTCAAAATTGTATCCATTATGTGCTGAGATATGACAACATCACAATTTTGCCTACGTGTACCGGGAAATCTGGCCGCAGTGCCAATATCATAGTTAAATTCAGCATGCCCGGAAACCCCCAGGTATCGAATTTTGTAAATGCAGCTTAAGCGATTTTGAAGATATTTAAGCGTTCCCGTACTTTTTACTAAAAATGCGTTCTTGTCACATCTCAGCAATTAAAAGAGATACAATTCTGAAAATTTGGTGTTTTACTAAATATGATACGCCCAATTCATTGCAATAAAAACAAATGGGGCGTTCCATTTAAGATAATAAAATGACTCCTTGTAGCCCAAAACTGGGAAATCTGGCAACAGTGCCGATATCATGGTTCAATTCTGCATGTCCGGAAACCCCCAGGTACCGAATTTTGTAAATGCAGCTTGAGCGATTTTGAAGATATTTAAACGTTCCGGTACTTTTTACTAATAATGCGTTGTTGTCACATCTTAGCAATTAGAATCGACACAATTTTGAAAATTTGGGATCTTACTAAATTTGATACGCCCAATTTATTGCAATAAAAATAAGTGGGGCATTCCATTTAAGATAACAAAATGACTCCGTGTAGCACAAAACTGGGAAATCTGGCAACAGTGCCGATATCATGGTTCAATTCCGCATGCTCGGAAACCCCCAGGTACCGAATTTTGTAAATGTAGCTTTAACGATTTTGAAGATATTTAAGCGTTCCGGTTCTTTTTACTAACTCTGTATGGCCTTCTGGCTTGGGGACATTCGTACCATGCATCTTGGGTATTTGGAGTACAGACGAGGGCAGTCCGAGTCCTGGCTGGGATTGGCATCGTGATGGAGGAAGACCATATTTCAAAAAATTTGGGTTATCCATCCCACTACATTTACGAATCATTACTCTATGTACGTCAAAACTTGAATAGATATGCAACTATTCAGAATTTACATTCTCACAATACAAGATCACACATGAATCTTCAAATTGAGTTTCTCAGATTTAAGAGGTCTTGGAATGCAACGCTACATTATACGCCTGTCTTTTTCAACAGGGTAACTGTAAGGTCAGGGAATTGCCAGTAAAGCGCTTCAAAACTGTAATAAAAAAATATTTAATATCTCAAGCTTTTTACAATTATAACGATTTCTTAAATTGTGATGTTGGTGAACAGGATTTTGTCTAAATTAGTTTGTAGGTTTTCACGGATGGTGGAAAATATATAAACAGTATACCGGGTGTCAATCCGTTCATCTTCAAATTCTTCACCAGAAGAGGAAGAAGAGCAAGTGAGACAAGAAGTAGCCCGTGTACTAAGAACAAGCCGACCACCACGACCAAATTTAAAACCTCTGGAAATCTATGCCCTAAAAAATCTTAAGAACAACAAGGATATAACTATACTTCCAGCAGACAAAGGAAACGCAACAGTCGTGAGGTACATCGATGACTACATGAAGCAAATGGAGGATATCCTTAAGCATAAAACATATAAGAAATCCAACAGGGATCCAACTCCCTACCTGAAAAAGGCCAGAAAAAAAAAATAAAAGTCGCAAACTTAGACCCAGAGACTGAGAAAAACATCATCCCACGAGAAAATGTCCAAAACTTTACTGCCTACCCAAGATACATAAACCCGGGGGCCTTTAAGACACATCGTAAGTGCAGTGAATTCTCCTACACAAAAACTAGAGAGATATCTCGCAAGAATAATGCAACCAAAAACAGAACTTGCGGAATCTTACGTCAAAAATTCAGAACACCTTACCAGAATACTCGAGGACATCCATTTAGGCGAAAACGATATCCTTGCAAGTTTCGATATCGTCTCACTCTACCCAGTAGAGCAGAGCGATACGAAAACAATCTTTTGAATTTGTATTTAATAATCTTGTAAATAAATCATGCAGAATGAAGTATACGACGATCGTGCATATTAATCCATCCCAGTTCTTTAAGTTTATAGGAAATTCTCAATCGACTCCTTATCCCAAAAATAAGACACACACAACAATTTTGCAATTTTTTAATTCTTCTTATGCCCAAACTGTCTTAAGCACGGACCATACACATTATCAGAAAAGTTTAATAAAGAAAGAATGAGGGTATCACAAAGCATAATCTTAGTGTCTTTATTTTAGGTAAAAATCACTTTCAGAGTTGCACATGCCACTTTCAATTTCGATGTAAGATGCTCTTTAAATCTCAGTTAATTATCCAGTATTAGACCTAAATTTCGTGCACTGTTTTGGAACGGAATTATGTTGCCGTTAATTGATATATTCAGTTCATTTAAAATACTAGTTCTTGAAGATTCACTGCAAAATAATAAAGCCACGTTTTTTTGGATTAATGTTTAGAGTATGTCTTTTCGAGACATCAAATAACCCTTTTAAATCATGATTGATGTAATCCTGTGCAAGTTGAAGCGCTGAAGGACTAAACGAAAAGTACAGTTAGGTGTCATCAGCGTAAAGATGATATTCACAGTATTTTAAAACCTTTGTAAAATTTGAGGTGTAAATTGAGTAGAGCAGAGGTCCTAGGATACCCTGAGGTACATCGGAATTTACTTGTAAATAATCTGTTATATCGCCATCAATTTCAACCCGCTGAAACTTATCAGACAAAAACACTTAGCTTTTACCCGCGGCTTCGCTTGCGTAGATTATTACGATTAGTTTAGTATTTTCCACGCGTAAACTACTCAACCGATCATCATGATATTTTTTATAGTAAAGGACATAGGACACTTTTAGTTTTTACCCGCGGCTTCGCTCGCGTTGATTTTTTACGGTTAGTTTTAATCCTATTTTCCACGCGTAAACCACTCAACCGATCATCATGATATTTTTTATACATATTTTCGAGAGCATAGTAAAGGACATAGGATACTTTTAGTTTTTGTCCGCGCCTTCGCTCGCGTTGATTTACGGTTGGTTTTAATCCTATTTCCTCGCGTAAACTACTCAACCCATCATCATGATTTTTTTTTGCAGATATTTTCAAGAGTATAGTAAAGGGCATAGGATAGTTTTTACCCACGGCATCGCTCGCGTTGATGTACTAAAATAACTCTTATCACTAAAAACTAAGATATCACGAACTTTTGTACAGATATTTTCAAGGGTATTATGGGCGTGTGATTCGTGCGGCGGCCCGGGTTCGATTCTCGTCGGTGGAAAGAGTTTTTTTTTATCCTAATGGCGGATGGGAGGAGCTAAATTGCTGCTTGTCGCCACTGTCTTGTACAAAGGCACTGTACACAAGGGCTAGTTTAGTGACTCCAACGAAGCTGAAAACCGTAAAAGAGACTGGAAAACGGACGACGTTTCGAGGAACAAATCTGCCCCCGTTGTCAAGGACTAAAAATCTAAAAATTAAAATGGTTACTAAATGCAATTAAAATAGTAAGAAGCTCGTGCACTTTTTCAGGTTTTGAATTGACTTTGACAAGATGGCAAGAATAATGTCATATCGTTTAATTACTGGTTACTGGTCTGTTAGGATAGTGTGATATTGTTATTCGGTACGATTGATGCGCTTTTGAGGTGCTATATATCTACAATTTGGTATTATGTGTTTAGGAATAGCGTCCCTTATCAACATCAGCTTTTAGCAAAGGTAACCAGGTGTTATTAAAATTAACAGAAGCTAAAGCAACACATTCATTTCTATTTAATAATATTAAAGCACTTTCTATAAATTTACGTCTTTGGGATAACAGTTCCTTTGCTAAAATACTTGAAGAGATCCATTTTATTCTGTGATCTGTGGAACTGTGTATTTTTAATATAGGTTTGGTATTCTTTTATACGTTTTGATAACGTTCTACAGGTTTCACCTATATAAAATTTATTACATTCATATCGGATCTTATAGATACATTTTTTTGTAATTTCATTTTCATTGAGTGGTTTAATTTAGATCTAATGGTATTTTCTGTTTTAAAAATAGTTAAATTTGTTACCTATTAGTTTTATTTTGTCTAATAAACTAGGAATATAAGGAATAAAAAAGTTCGTAACAGATCTATTTTGATTTTAATATTTGGTTGTTAAAACTCTATAAAGCACTTTTGAAACAAATTAATAGGATAGTTATTATTTATCAAAACATTGCTTAAAAATTCTATTTCTACGTTAAAATTTTGATTATATACAAATTACTTTCATTCGATCATATAAGCTTTTCACGACCCCTTTTTTAACCATTATTGGGTGATTTGATTTAAACTTTCTGTTTGTATGTGTAGGTTTTCTGTATATTCTTGTGTCGAAACGGTTCAAGTCATATTTTATAAGAATGTCAAGAATGAAAGTTGTTCTATAGTGAATTGGATTATAGCTTCTTTCGTGTTAATACGATTTAGACAATCGTTAAGAAAACGTTCGTTATATACATAAATTGAAAAAATTTCATCTATATAACGCCACCAAATTAAAGGTTTGTATTAAAAATTTTCAGTAAAAATATTACTTAATAAAGGTGAAGGTGCAAACTCATAGCCATACCATTGTTTTGTTTGTAGTAGTTGTTATTGTATTGAAAATATGTAGTTTTTACACAGAAAGTAAACAATTCTAGTATTGTGTCAGTATTAAATTTTGCACGTTCCCCAAGGTTAGTATCATTTTAAAATTTATGCCTTACAATATTTGAAGTTTTATCAAAAGGCACGTTTGTGAGTTCTTCCACCCGTTAAAGGCAATTCAACCGTAGTAATGGATTGCATTACTTACGATGAAAATGTAATGTCCCTTTTAAATAATTAATTAACACTAAATAAAGACCCAACAGAACGTATTGGAAGACAGATATAAAATATATTAAAAACACAAAAATAGTAAAACGATATTGAGAGATTTAAACTGACACCACACAATAGCAAAACACCTCATTTTTGTCGAGCATCGAAAATGCATAAACTAAATATACCTTTAGGTCCAATAGCAAGCTGCATAAATTCACCCACACCCCATTGCTAAATACTCAACATTCTAAATCCACTCGCAAACAACACTAGCTCATATATAAGAAATTCAATTTTAATCTTAACGATACCCTGGTGAGTTTTGATGTTAGTCTTTTTACAAACGTGCCTGTTGATAACACTTTAAATATTGTAAGAAATAAGTTAGGAAATGATACTAACCTTGGTAAACGTGCAAAACTTAATATTGTCACTATACTAGAATTGCTACTAAAAACAAAACTACTAACAACAAAACAATGGTATGGATATGGGTTCGCCCTTATCACCTTTATTAAGTAATATTTTTATGGAAAATTTTGAATTCAATTTTGTTGAAAATTATCAATACAAACCTTTAATTTGCTGGCGTTATATGTATATATGATATTTTTTCAACTTATCCATAGAACGAAAATTTTATTAAAGATTTTCTAAATCATATACCCTAAGCACGAAATCCAATTCACTATAGAAAAAGAAATTAATGACCAACTTTCATTCCTTGACATTCTTATAAAAAAGGACTTGAATAGTTTCGAAACAATAATATACAGAAAACCTACATATACAAATAGATACTAAAATTTTAAATCAAACCACCCAACAATGGTTAAAAAAGGGGTCGTCAAAAGAGTGGCAACATGGCAGGTGATAAACCAGCTGAAAATTTTGATCAAAATAAAGTTAAAAAAGTGCAAGTGACTCTTCTATCCTGCCTGTTTGCGTCAATCCGCCGAGCAAAAGAGAGCCGTATGTGTCCATATTCCGGAGGAAGCTGCCGAGGTAACCTCAAAATCGTCGGAATCCGAATATGAAAATGTCATGTTTCTGATACAAGAATTGCAGCTCAAAATTCAAAAATTGGAGGTAAATGAGATACATCTCACTAAAAAAGTTGATTTACTGGAAAATAAAGTAAAACTTCTTGAAAAACAAGCGACAAGCGAAAAACCTACTGAAAAATCTAAGGATTTCCAAAAGAAACTTGGCAACACAAGACATCTCGACCAACGGCAACTTCACGTTGGTTCCATCCCGATACCTCCCTGGCGTTTTACGCAGATGACACCGCCCTTTATTCTCATGCCTTCACCGCACAGGAGGCAGTAAACAACTTAACTGAACACATGGAACGCATATCAACCTTCTATGAAAAGTGGAAAATTCGGTTAAATCCAAATAAAACCGAGTCGATTCTTTTCACTAAAAAGCGAACATATATTACAGCGCGCCCAAAAAGGGTGCAAAACACCCCTATCCATCCCAAATCCTACGCCAAATACCTAGGAATCTATCTGGACAGGAGCCTTACCTTTTGCCGCCAAGTGGTACACATACACGAAAAACACCACTGCATTTTCGAAAAGTTGAGGCCTCTTGTCCGGAGTGGTTCCTACCTAAGTCCCGGAAGCAAAATCACATTATATAGGTCCATCATAAGGCCATACCTACTGTACAGGGCACCTGTCTGGTGTTCGATCGCGGAGAGTCATTTGAAAAGGATTCAGATTATCCAGAACAAATATTTAAGGGAGGCCTTCTCGGCAGGGCCGCGCACCCGGATCAGCGACCTACATACTTGGTCAGGCGTAGAATACGTCAACGAATATATCGACAAACAGGCATGTAAGTTCTATGATCTGGGAGTGCGCGGCTCAACGAGGACTGCTAACCTGGCGACCTTGAGGTATGACCCGCGAAACGTTCCCAGACATGGCCCGGTACACAGGAAGACAACGGTGTACTACCTGCAACCCAGGCCGCCTTAAACGATGGACCTATTCCCATCCCTGATCCTAAAAGTCCCGTCAAACTCCCCCTTTTGTGCCCCTGGGGCTCTCGAGAAATCGAGACCTACCAAGAGCACAGAAGTAAACCCATCCTGACCCACCGATTACTGGGGAACCTAGTCGAGCGGTGGTCTAGGCGGACGCACGGTAAACTAATGGATCGGAGAATCGAACACGATTGAACGATCGAGCTGCCTCCTGTTCCCCTGTTTCGTGCAAGCGAATTACGGCTACATGTAAGCCAAGCGTTACGATGTTGGTTAAATTAAATATTGAATTTGATAATCTAGATTTGAATGTAAATATTGAAAAATGTATAGAGTTTTGTGCTATTTCTTTAAGTAAATCTAATCTAAACCTAGTCACTATTTACCGTTGCCCTCAGGGCCATTTTGACACATTCTTGACATCCTTGGAACGTATACTCTTGCACCTGGGTACGGGAAAACAAGTTGTTCTGGCCGGGGATTTTAATGTAAATTTTTTGAAAAATGTTGAAAATAATACAGTAAAAGTTTTAGATATTTTAGGTAGCTTTGACCTGTCCAAAACAGTACATGTGCCAACTAGAGGGGAAAACTGTATAGATAATGTCTTCCTGAGCTCTGCAATGATATATTTCGATACTGCCGGTTGAAAAGACGTATTCTGCAACAGATCCGCTATAGCTTGTATTTTCGGTAGTTAAAGTAGTCAAATTGTGGTGCGTTTTATTCCATTGTGTGGGGAAATTTCCCTAGTAAAGAACTGCAAAGGGAAGCAAGCGTCAGCCCAAACCTGTAAGTGTTAAAGAAAAAATTCCACACTCGCCTCTTGGAAATTCGCAGTTGGTTTTATTATCTGTCGTTCATCTGTTTTTTGCAACTGATTTTAAATATTTACCTTTGGTTTTTATTTGTTGTTTATGTTTGTAAAAGTACATATAGAGTTTTAGCAACTAGTCCGTTATATTAACGTTGGAAAAGTTCGCTTGATGCTTGTCTTTACATGGATGTTTGCGTATTGAGGGTATAGTTTTACAGCGACTTTTTTATTATTGTTTTGTGATAGGTTCTATTCTCTAGGCAGCGCTCATTTAAATGTTGCAGGAATAAGGACTTCTCCAACTTCTGCTGTATAACCTGCCTAAGTATATTTCATCCGAGTTGCATGGATCGTTCCAATGAGATTGTAAAGCTTGGTGGATATAGAATTTATTGTTCTTCGAAGTGTCAAATTACAAAGATAGAAACCCAAGAGAAAATGAGCGAGATCGAGTTACGCATATTAAGGATCTGGAAGATGACTGTGAAGCCAAGAATAAACACATCGAAAGACTAAAGCGGAATAGCGTTGCTTTTCACGAGGTCGTTTACGAGGCCGAAAGCAAATTAACCTCCCAAATTGACGCGCAGCGAAAAGAAAAGGATCACCTGCAGATCGAGATTGTTGAACTTACGATAGAGGTGCTGGACAATGAAAACGAAAGAGCTTCTTCGGAGCTAACACAACTGCGTCAAAAATTGAGCACCACAAGTAAAGTGTCTAAGAATCAGATACAGGTAGCAATTGATGAAACCCGACAATCAGTTGAAATAAATGATGTGGTTAGAAAAAATATTAAAATAACTACCAGACCTGTTAAAAGACCTAGGATACTGATAGCGGGGTATGATATTAAAGGGTACTTTCCAATAATAAAGAGACTTACAGACAGTAAGTACGATATAAACAGCCAAAATATGGGCCAAGTTTCTATTCATAAATTGTTGGAAACCAGTCTTTCTTTATCGCATAATTTTAACAAGTCTGATTATGTTTTCTTGTTTGCACATCATCAAGATTCCCTGCATTGAAAAAATTGCAGGAACAGAGGATTAAAAAGTTAATCCTTGACATAGATCATACAAATGTCTTTCTTGTCGGTCCGCTACTGTCTACAAGTCGCCCGGTTCTCAACAAAATAATTGCTTCTCAAAACTACATACTAAATAAAGCATTCCAAGAAACGAAAAATGCCAGTTTCATACCATTAACATCGCCCTGGCCAATACCAAAGGAGGAAATTGCAGACTATTTGGTCAATTGCTTTATTAGGAATGATGTTGCTCCCCTTTCGTCACTACAGTATATTGCCAATGACTCGACGTCAGATAAACTCCATAATCATGATGTTCCAAGCACCCAAGACCTAGATATTCAACGCCCAACGCCTAATAAGAACAAACATTTTTTGTGCCCACCCGCGGCAAATCCCTAGCGCCCGATAATCATGACGAAATTGCAATCTTGTTGTTGAATGTTCAGTCGCTGCGAAATAAGTCTAATGAGCTTTCATTGCTTTTGTATGATCTTAATGTACCAGATATAGTGCTACTTACGGAACATTGGTTGAAGTGCAGTGAGCTGATTGTTATTTCAGGATATGTGATATTGTCGTCTTTTCAGTGGCGGATTTACCCTAAGGCCCGGTAGGCCCGGGCCTAGGGCGGCCAGATTTTAAGTTAGCAATAAAGTAATTTCATTATGTAGTCTATATGGTGGATCCTGAGAAAGGGGCAGCTGATAGCTTGGGGCCTAGGGCGGCCGAGACTGCAAATCCGCCACTGCGTCTTTCTGTAGAACCCAATTGACTCATGGAGGCTGTATGATTCTTGTAAATGAGTCAATTTTGTAGGAGACCTCCTTTCAACGAATAGATAAATTCAATTATTTACTTAAAGAATCTGCATTTGAGTTTACCATCATTTACTCTAAAAGTAAAAATCTTTATATAATATGTATTTACAGGTCTCCACGTTCAGATTGTAATGAGTTCTTTTCTAACTTGGAATGTCTTTTATCACAAATCTCATGCTCCGCGCATATTATTATGTCGGGAGATTTTAATATAAATTATGATGACAAGCGTTCTATACAAACCTCAAGACTGTGTTATCTTCTTAAGTCATTTAATGTGCATATGCATGTGAGTTCACCAACACGTATAATTGAACATTCGTCTAGTACTATTGACTACATGTGTTCCAACCTTTCGGAGAGTATGGTGGAATGTAGCGTTCTGAACGCAGCTTTATCTGATCATGAAGAAGTTTTTTGTAGAGTCTTGTGCAAGAAACAGCCAAGGCCTATGTCGCGTTATGGACGAATTTTCAGCGAGCGAGGTTATGGTACGCTCCGTCAACTGAGCGCCATCACTCAGTGGAGTTCTATACTCAACTCGTCGGACCCAATATCAAAATTCCATCGCGTCCTTGAGGGCCTATTTGAGACAGCTTTTCCAGTGGTGAAAATTAAGCCTAGGGCAAAATGCAAAAAATCTTGGTTTACTAAAGGTCTAAGAACGTCATCCTAAAACCTGCGCTCACTTCATGCGATTAGAAGATATGCCAACTGTCCCGCTTTTCACAACTATTTCATTAGCTATAGATCAGTATATCGCCGATTAATTAGATTATCTAAACATTACATATTACTCAAACCGGATGAAGGGTGCTTTTGACAAACAAAGGGAATGTTGGGCAATTGTAAACAGTATACGTTCAGCAAACAACGTTAAGACATCTACAGCCCCTGATATTTCTCCTGATGAATTAAATAATTTTTTCTGTAATATTGCACAACTCCAACAAAACATTAATCCCTCGATAGACCCTATCAGTTAGTTACCAGCCAATAATTTTCCCAACTTCCTTCTTCTTTTTGCCCACTGACTTAACGGAATTGAAAACAACAATAAACAGTATTAGGAACAAAAGCTCATCTGGAGAAGATGAGATTTCCACTAAAATTTTCTTAAACTTGCCTGATACTGCCTTGTTGGCTTTGGTGGAAGCAATAAATTACTCCTGGACCATAGGTTCCTTTTCGTCATGCTTGAGGTCAGCAAAGGTCATACCAATATATAAGGATGGATGTCCCAATAACCCTCCAAACTACAGACCAATCTCTCTTCTGTCGTTCTTAACATCAAACAACATACTTAGCAAGGCTCAGTTTGGCTTCCAACGAGGTATGGGCACGAATGATGCCATGTATAATTTCTTTCACCAGCTCTATTGTCAAATAAATGGGGGTGGAGCTTCCGCTGCGGTTTTTTGTGACTTGTCGAAAGCTTTCGATTGCGTGAGTCATGAGGTTCTGCTTCGAAAGCTGCATTTTTATGGCTTCAGATGCGTGACCTTGTCCTGGTTTTCCTCTTATTTGCGGGGCCGTTGTCAGAGGATGCTTGTGGGTTCTAGCCACTCCAAGTATGGTTCGGTTGCGTTGGGAGTTCCGCAGGGCTCGGTCCTGGGACCAATCCTGTTTCTCCTTTATGTAAACGACCTTGCTTCTCTTGATGTTCAGGGGAGATTTATTATTTTCGCTGATGACACGACGCTGCTCTGGCACGGCACAGATAACAAATCTTTGCACACGACTCTGTCGGGGGACCTTCACAGGGTGAGGGATTGGTTTGACGCCAACCTCTTGTCGATGACTTTCAAGAAGACCAGGCTGGTCTGCTTTGGTTGTGCCATGGAGGATATGGCCATGACTGGCACTGGAGGTACCTTGGTTGAAAACTATCCTAGTTGCAAGTTTCTCGGTTTATCAATAGAGAGTGGCCTTAAATATGAGGAACATATTACCAATCTTGCGAGCAGGATTTCGTCTGGTTGTTTTGCTGTCAGGGTGACTGTTCAGGAGCTTGGCCGAGGAGTTGGCAGGGCTGTATACTATGCCCTGATAGAATCGCGGCTTCGCTATGCCATAAGTTTTTGGGGAAATTCAAGCAATTACTTAATGCAAACGCTATTTGTTCTCCAAAAACGCGCATTGCGTTACGTCTGTGGGGCCAAATTTCCGGATTCATGCCGCTCCCTGTTCCCCAGAGAGAAAATACTTACAGTCACGTGCATTTATATTGAAGAAATTGCCTGCCTCATTGTTAAACATCGGCACAAATTTAGTACGGAATATCCTAGGTACATTACACGTCAAAAGAACAATCTGAATCTTCCCATTCCTACATCCACTCTTACACAAAAATCAGTTTTTTTATGAAAGTATTAAAATATTTAATCACCTTCCACAAAACATCAAAGGGGCGATAACGGTGAGAGTGTTTAAACATCTTTTGAGGGGGTTCTTGGTTGACCGAGCGTATTATGCACTTTCTGAATTTTACAGCGATGTATTTTAGCGATGTTGTAATATTATGTAAAAAGGATTATGTCTTGAATGGATTGTATGCGTTTCTTTTTTTCCCTTTTTTTTTGACTTAGGTCCGCTTTGTCTTTTCTGTTGACATGTTTATGTAACGATTAGTATAGGTTTTTATTTTGTTTCTTTTAGGTATTATTACTTTTAAGTTGGCTTTGTTTATAACAATTATTTTGTTCACAACAATAAAGCATAGTTTGACTTTGACTATGCTCTGCTGTTGTCGATAAGCTACATTTTTCCGACCACAGCAGTCAGATCATCAAATTTAGTGTCTTCCCAACAGCAAGTTTCACACAAACCAGAGAAACTTTTCAACCCATAACTCAGAGATGTATGTTTTTATTTTATAATAAAGTGTCACAGATTGACTGGGATTTTGTGAGTCAAATGAGTGTAAGTGTGGATGATTTTAACAATTTCATGAATCTTTTGAAGTCTTGTTACACAGAATCTTTTCCGGAAAAAAATCTATAGGGGAAGGTCTGACCAACTTCAACGGTTGTCTTGGTTTACTGAGGAGCTTAAAACTATGAGGGAACCACTAGAACTTTTAGAAGAGCTAAAAAGACAGTATGGCGGCCCAGTTATTTCTCAAATGCACTCTCAAGTTAGAACAGAATACAAAAAACACATACAGCTAGCTAAAGTCAGAGCTAATGACAGTGTATTAAAAAATTCAACAAACCCAGTCAAATCAATATGGAACATAATCAACTCACACCGTGGACTTCCAAGGGATTCTTTAGATCATACCATCTCACCTGATACTTTCAACGACTTTTTTTCAAAAATAGCTTTAAATTTAGTCAATGATATTCCTATATCAAATAAAGATTTTCTCACTCACATACAAGTAGAAAATGAATATGAGGGTTTTTCCTTTTACGAGGTCACTTTCAACCAAGTACGTGATATAATAAATAATTTGGAAAATAAACCCAATCGTGACATATTTGGTATGAACGTGAAGCTTCTAAAATCAATAAAAGAACCAATAATTATTCCTTTTACTAAACTAATCAACGTATGTCTCAGAAATAACACTTTTCCCACATGCTTAAAAATAACCATAGTAATACCAATTTTTAAGAAAGATGACATAAATAATCCGCAAAATTACAGACCCATATCCCTACTCCCTGTTATCTGTAAAATTGTGGAAAAGTCCATGGCAATGCAAATTGCAAACTGCTTTCAGAACACAGATTTATTTTCAGACTGCCAGTTTGGTGTTAGGAAAGGTAAAAACACAGTCCTTGCTATCCTAGACCTAATATCCCATATAGTGGAGTCATTTCACAAACTTCAATTCGATGCTGTTCTGATGTGTGACCTCAGTAAAGCATTCGAATGTGTTTACCATGAAATTCTTTTAGCCAAGCTGAGACAGTACGGTTTCGGTCAGAGTAGCACTGACCTGTTGAAATCATACTTGCAGGACCGGATGCAAGTAGTAAAAGTCAGTAATGTGACATCGGCAGATAGTGTAGGCCATATTGGGGTTCCCCAGGGATCAATATTGGGACCTGTTCTCTTTATAATATACATCAATGACTTGCCATGTGCTGAAACAATAGCAAAGCCTACAGTTTATGCCAATGACACTACACTTTCTTCAGCATGTGACACGATTGAGGGAGCGACTGAGGGTATGAGAGGTGTGCGAGAAAGGACGGAAGAATGGTTTTGTATCAATAGATTGCGCCTAAACAAAGATAAAACTAAACAGGTGATTTTTTCTTTGCGTGAGACTGGTGATGAGAGTGTGGGTGTGAATGGTGTCAGGTTCTTGGGAGTGAACCTAGACCTTAAACTCAAGTGGAATGTGCACATTGACATCTTAAGCAAGAAGTTATCAAAAGGACTGATACTGTCATACTCAGAAATCTTGCAAAAAATGTTTCACTTGATATGTTACTAACATCATATTATGCTCTCTTTCATTCGCACCTCTCCTACGCACTGCTTGTTTGGGGGCACTCAGCAGATACCTAGAGGGTTTTTGGTCTGCAGAGAAAGGCCATTAGAATTGTCAGTAACCTGAATTATAGGGAAGACTGCAGAGAAACTTTCAAATCTCTGAAGATACTGACACTTCCAGCTCAATACATTTGCGACAATCTTTTATTCATAAAGCAGAGCCTAGCATCCTGCAGGGCGCATGAGGACATTCATGGGTACAACACCAGAAACAAGAGTGGTCTGATTTCAGCATACTGGAGGTTATAGAGGTGTCAGACTGGTCCTGGGTACTCGGCAATAAAATTTTATAATGTATTGCCTGACAACATAAAGCTCTTGCCATATAAAGATTTTAAGCTAAAAGTAAAACAAATATTGCGTCCAATTCCTTTTATTCCCTTGACGAATATTTATGTTTTCAATTTTAAAGTACCTGTTTTCCTGTAGGTATATATTAAATGCAATTGTTGTGTATATAGTATTTTATATTTTATCAAAATTTTTATTTTCAATGTATTGTGTATTTTAATATTATTTAAGGTTAGCTTAGATATTCAAAATAAATTTTCTTGTTACTGATACTTTTTATTTTTATGACTTGTGTAAACATTTGTTATTGACATTAATATATGAATTTGAATTAAAAAGTCTATATGATCGAATGACAATGATTTGTAAAAATCAAAATTTCAACTTAGAGAAAGAATTGTTTTGAGTAATAAATAACTAGCCTATTGAGTTCATTCAAAAATGCTTTATAGAGTTTGAACAACCAAATATTAGACAAAATCAAAATAGACCTATTACGAATCTCTTTATTCCTTATATTCCTGGCTTATCAGACAAAATAAAACGAGTAGTAGTAGTAAACGTTCTTTATTAATGACATATATACAATACAATTATATACATGCATCAAAAGGCCATGGACCGGGGTCCTTCAGCCAGTGAAATTTAACAATGATTTTAAATTAGATCTCATTATTTAGGATAAAAGATTAAATATTAGTTCGGTATATATATAAAAAAAATCAGAAGATAAACAAATAGGTAGATGAATAATATTGGCACAAAACATATCATAAATCAGTTTTCACTTAAGCTAGACATTCTTCTTGTTGGATAGAATTTCCCAAAGGGTTTCCCTGGGATACTGTCTTACATGTCTGCCTTGGTTTTCTTCTCTTTCTATTATTAGGTCTCTAATAAGAGCAGATGCTTGTGGTTTATTTGCAAAATTGATGGTATGGGTTTTTATTCTTTCTTGTATAGGAGTGATTCCAGTGGATTCATATAGAAAGGCATTTGATGGATTGTGTAGGGGATTTGCTGGATGTCGGATTTTGGTAATAGTTCGTAGGGAAATTGTTTCAGCTGGATTGAGGTTTTTGAAAGCTGGATTTCGGCAGCACATGAATATTGGATGCATATATTCTAATATTGTTCTACATATGCTCTTATAAATGAAGCTTGCAGTTCTTATGGATATTCCCTGGTTTGCTTGTCTGAGAGATCTAAAATGCCTGGCTCTTTGTATGCATCTTTGTTTCATGGTCGTGGAGTGCGTATTGAAGTTCAGTTTGTAGTCAATGATTCCGAGGTATCTCACAAAATCCTTGGGTTTTACGATCTAGTTACTGATCTGTATTGTAGGACTCAGATCGTGGAGTCGATGGTTGAAAATAATAAATTGATACTTTAGTGGGTTTGCTTTTAGTCTCCAGTGTCTAAACCATAATCCTATTAAATCAGAAAGTTCTTGTAGAGCATCTATACTGGACTGTAAGGATTTGCTGTGGGAAATAAGTGCTGTGTCAGTAGTAGTTCAGCATGGCTGGCGATCATACGTGTCCAGTTTGTTCTGATAACTTCGTTGTGAATAATAAACAAATAAAATGCAATTATTGTGAAAAAACTTATCATAATATGTGTGTTAGAATGAAGGATAATATTGGTAAATCAGTTGTCGATTGTAAAAATTTATGGTTTTTGTGCGACGATTGTTACATATTGCTATGGAATGTCTAAAAATAAAATCTAGATTTGCCGCAATTGAACAAAAAAAGTGATGAAATTCTGAAAAGAACTGAAGAATGTTTAAAAATTGTTAAGTCAAATGAGGTCCCTAATAATAGAAGTTGGAGCGAAGTGGTTTATAACAAAAACCCTAAATTAATTATTAAACCTAAAAGCAAGTCGCAAAACAGCGAAGCCACAAAAAACTGTGATGTTAAAAATGTCGATCCAACAAAGATAAACGCTAATATAAACAAAATTTCACCAGCCGCTGAAGGCAGCATTCGGATTGAGTGCGACACGCAGGAATCGCTGCAAAAACTACAGGAGGTCGTCACGGCAACTTTGGCTGATAAATACGAAATTAAAATACTAGAAATGAAAAAACCAAAAGTTGTCATTGTCGGGGTGTCTGAAAAGTACTTAACTAATATGGAGTCCTTCATTGACATAATTAAAAGTAAGATGCCGCAAACTGAAGAACCAGAAATATGTTTTATAAAAAAATATCTACCAAAGGCAAAAAATTTGTATAATGTGATATTAGAAGTATCAAACCATGCCTATGAAACTCTGATAAACTTGAAGAGTTTTTTCGGCTGGGAAAGCTTCCCTGTTTATGAATTTGTGAGCATGCTGAGATGCTTTAAATGTTGGAGGTATGGACACGTCGCTGTAAACTGTGGTCAAGCAAAACCTGTGTGTCCCAGCTGCAGTGGAGAACATGAATCTAAAGACTGCACTGTACTAGCGAAGACATGCACTAACTGCAAATATGCCAAAGATATATTAAAAGTTACAGATATTGACTACCATCATACAGTATTTGATAGCAGGTGCAGATGTTACCAACGAGAAATTGAAAAGGCTAAAAATAAAATTAGATATGAGTAGCAATCAGCGAAATGCGAAAAGGAATTGTTGTGTCTATATTTAAATGTTGAGCAATAAAATGGTTGAAATTAGTAATTTGTTTAACGAATAAAAACCTCTAATTGTATGTCTGACTGAAACCCATATTACGGAGGAATTTCTTGATAATGAAATATCAGTTGAAGGATATAGCCATTTTGTATGTTTCTCCCATAGCCCTCATACTGGAGGTGCTATAATTTACCTGAAAAATCATATACCCGCAAGTGTTATAAGGTGTGAAGCAAGCCTGGGAGCCTATTGGTCTGTACTAATAATAATAATAAATTTATTTACTAGTATACAAGCATACACATAGTAAATTTTACAATTCAAGAGGAATGTAATAAACTATTATAACTTAAATATCATCATTATCAACTCCTTTACATTGAAAAATATAAAAAAGCATCAATTATCCATGTCTATGTCTAGCTGATCCAAGTTGTATGCACCTAGATGCTGACAGAACATCTGTATGTGTTAGATTCCATAATTTGCGAATTATCTGCACTAGCCTTACACTAAGTTAATAAACAATGCACGGACAATAAGTTAAACTAATCTGGTTTAATCTAAACTAAAGCTAAACTAAACTAAAATAAAATAAAGTAAATTAATCCAACTATTCAACCATACCAAATCACTCCCCATTTAGATGAAAAGCCTTTCAAATTCTTTCAAATTTTTAAATACAAAGTCTTTGCAGCTGTATTTAAATTGTTTTTATTGATGTGGTTTCTTAGGCTAATAGGCAAGAGGTTGTATATCTTCGGTCCGTAGTAAGTTAAATGCCTTAAGTTAAGCTTATTAAAGCTAAGGGGTAATTTTATTTGCTATTCTGTCTTGTTCGGGTGTCATGGTGATGGTCAACGTATTGTTTAAACGTTGGGTGGTGACCTTACAGTGCAGGTGCTCTTAGAAAATAGTAAATGAGTAGGATAGAGTTTATTTTTTCTGTTGACAATTTTTAGTATATGTTTCTGAATGAAGTTTAGTTTATAAAGAGCACTGTTATAGAGGCCACCCCAAACAAGTATCCCCTAACCAATTATAGACTCAACAAGAGCCTTGTAAATTGTAATTAGTATATTTCTATTTAAGAAGCAGATAAATTTTGTGTATCAATTTGTGAATCTTACTCCAAATATAGCCAATGTGAGGCTGCCATTTCAAGAACTTGTCTATCATTATCCCCAGGTACTTTGTGGATGGGGCCTCTTTCATACAATGATTATCAACCCTTATACTATTAAATTCAGGGCGGTTGGAGTTAGTAAGCGAAAATGCTACGTAGTTGGTTTTTGCTAAGTTCAATGTTAATTTATAATTCTGTAACCATTTTTTTATTATTGTTAAGTTTTCTATCGTTTTGTTTCTTACGCTGTCCTATGTTTCACCTGAAATTACCACCGCCGTATCATCGGTATAAGAAATTGCCAGGCCACCCAATTTCAAATTTGGTAAGGAATTTATGTATGTAATAAAAGAATTGGTGCCTTGTGGTAAGCCAATTTTGATTTCTTTTTCGTCACTAAGAATGTTATTTATCCTTGTCATTTGGTGACGTTCTGATAAGTAACTTAAAAATAGTTTCAGAACAACTCCTCTTATGCCATAGTGTTCCAACACACTTAGGAGTTGATTGTGAGGGACCGTATCAAATGCGTTTGCGAGATCCAGAAATACAGCCACACACTTCCTATTCGAATTCAGATTACCAACAACCTCTGAGACCAAGCATTGCATGGCGTCAGCCGTGCTGCTCCCCTCCAAGAAGGCATATTGATTTGATGACAAAACGTTGTTGGTTTTCAGAAAGTCAACCAATCTTGTTTTTACACACTTTTCTAAAAGTTTTGCAAAGTTAGATATCAAGCTTATTGGGCGATAATTCTTTATCGACGATTTGGAACCTGATTTAAAGATAGGGGTCACAATTGAGGTTTTAAACTCACGAGGGACTACTCCCGTTTCCAAAATTAAGTTAATGATATACAAAAGAGGTTCAATCAATTCCAAGTGTGCTTGCTTTATGTCTGACGCCCTAACACTGTCATATCCTGGCGACCTGTTAGTCTTTAATGATGAAATGTGTCTTATTAATTCGTTTTTTGTTATTGGATTTAAATAAGCCGAATTAACTATTCGTTGGTTAAGTTGGTGTTTAAAAAATGGTGGGGGAATGTTTTTTTCCATCTCAACCCCAATATCTATGTAATAGTCATTACAGTAATTAGCCATCTCATAGAAATTGTGGAAGCTTTCATTCTCACCATTTTTGATATTCAAGGAGTAGTTGGTTTTATTATTGTTTTCATAAGTTGGTAAATTTTTTTGATGTTACCTTTGTTTTGTTCTATTTGGTCCCTGTAATAGTCATTTTTACGCTTGTGAATCAAATTTTTTAAGGTATTACGGTATTCTTTATATTGTCGTTGTAGTTCAGGGTGGTTACCCTTCCGAAGCCTTTTCTTCATTTTGTCCCTGGCTCTAATTGAAGTAATTATTCCATTCGTTATCCAGTTTTTGATTTTCTTATATTTTTTTACTTTAATCGTGCACGATTTGGTGGCTTTAATTAAGATACTGTCATATATTTTCAGGAAATGCGCTGCTGCTATTCCATTTATTTTGTTTTCTAATTTCAGGGTATCTTTCATTTGTTATTATTGACCAGTCGAATTCTTTTAATAGATGTTTAAATTTAGGAATATTCAATTTACTCTTTACAATGGTTTCAGTTTGATTTATTTTTTATCATTACTCACTTTTGTCTGACTAAAAAACAGTGCAATAGGACTGTGGTCAGTCAGATTTTCTTTTATAATGTAAGATTTAAAATATAATTTATTCATTCTTAACTTTTGTTTAATAAATATATGGTCCAAGCAGGTTTTCGAATCCGATTTTGTCACCAGGTTTATATACGATTCGAAACCTAGTGCGTTCATGGTGGTCAAGTAGCAAGTTAATGTTAATGTCGCCAGTGAAAATCTCTATGTTGGAGAGATTTAAGGATTCAAGATATGTGTGTATGTAATTTATAAACGCGTTCTTAGGGATAGGAGGAGGCTTGTATAATGCTGTAAGTCCGAATGTTGTATTGTGCAATGTAAAATTCACTCTGCTTAATGTTACCCTCGAATTTGCTAATAAAGTAAGTAGTAAGTAAGTAGGAGAAATCAACATTAATATGGTCCTTGACCAATATTGCAGTACCGTCGTTTTTATTGTAGCTAGCCTCATTATAGAAAATTTGGTAATTAGGGATGTTACAATTTTTTATAGAAGCGATTTGGAAAGTTTCACTTAGCACATTAATTTCCATGAAGTGGAGTTGATAGACTTCGAGAAAAGTTATTAAACTGTCTATATTTTTATTCAGGCTTCTTATATTAAAATGAATTAAACTGAAAAAACTTCCCTGATTCATATCTTGCATATCCTGCACTCTGTCAAGGTCTACCATGTCGCCATTGTGGATACTGTTCTCCAAACTTATATCTTCGAGTATATCGTCTTGAATGTTAAGCACCATTTACGAGTTATAATCGGTTTTGCTTTTTATTAGTCCTATGTGGTATTTATGGGACGGACAGTCTATGTCTGTTGCTGCATGTTCAGTGATATATTTAAGATTGTAGTTCTTATTAGCTGTAAGACAGTTTATGCATTTTTTTATTTGACTTTTGCAATCCTTAGTGTCATGCTGTCCAGCACACTTGCCGCACACTCGCTCATTGGTACACCTATTACTTTTGTGCCGAAATCCTTGACATATAAAACAACGCGATACAGTAAGGTTCTCATATACAGGTAGACGCTCCCAGTCCAAGCAAACTTTTCCAGCATCAATTAGCTTATGAAATAGCGTTTCGGAGCACACTGCAAAGATCATGGAGGTTTTTGAATATTTGTTTGGTCCTCTAATGAACGTTATTTTTAAATGTTCGTTTGCTTCAATCCATTTATTTTGTTTTCTAATTTTTCTCTCAAATTCCTCAGGGCCCTCCTCTCCCGTGTAGCCTACAATTTTTATTTTTGGTAATGATTTTTGTGGCAGTTCTATTTCGTACTTTTCCTTCAATTTATTCGTAACTTCGTCTTTAAGTCTCATAATTTCCTGCTCTGTGTTACACTTCACTACCAGCTTTCCTTGCCTTGTTTCCTTTACATATCTAATTCATATATTTATGTTTGCTGGAACAATCGCATTCTGAACTTCTTCTTTCGTTCTCTGTGAGTTTTGTGCCATTTTAGGTTTTATAATTAATGCAGGAGCTTTAGTGTTGCTGTTAGTATTTGTGTTATTGCTTTCTTTTGGCTTGTTCTGAAGAGCCTTTGCATAGTTATGTGTGCTATTTTGCAGATAGTTCTTGATTTCTTCTATGTCGTTGTTCATTTTGTCTAATAATTTGAATATAGAGGGCATTCTAGCAATAAGCGATTTGCAATCTTCACATATCAAGAGAAGCATCCTCTTCTGCAGAGGCATGCATCTCACCTCTGATGTATTTATATTTACACATTTCTTGCGGAGTTTATTTACGCAGGAATCGCAATTATAAAAATCCTCCGTGCATGGTTGTTTACAATTTATACATGTTTCACTTCGTTCATTGACCTCCATACCCATATGTTTATATTTGTGTTTTCATAGATCTCGAGCGCATACCAGTCACAAAAAAAGAAAAAAAGATTGCTCGGCCAGGCATGGAGAGTGGTGGAGTACTGGTGAAAGTTAAATTGAGAAATCAAAACGTTGTAATTGGCACTGTATACAGGTCGCCTAGTAGTATTCCGGAAACATTCTTGACTTTTATGGGAGACTTGCTCAATGATCCTATTGTAACTTCAAATAATGCGGTAATAACTGGAGATTTTAACATAAACTGGAATAATGCTACTGCTACTAAAATAAAACTAGAGGAAATCGGTTATGATGCAGGTTTTAGGCAGGTAGTCAGGGATGACACTCGAGTGACCTTGAACAGTACTTCGCTTATAGACCTTATATTTACCCAACGAGTGCGACTTAAGAGAGGCCCCAAGGGTATTTTCACAAATCTCGGACCACATGATTATTGGATTTTTTCTGAAAAAACAAATCGATACAAACCATTGCAAAGATAAAAATATTCGGAATTTAAGCAAGGAAAACATGGATCGAATAAAATTTGAACTTATAGGGAAAGATTGGGACTATACCAGTACTAATGTGGATGATCTATATGTAAACTTTTTGAGCCATATCGTTGGAGCAGTGAATAAAGTTGCTCCTGTCAAATGCATAAGCGTGGGTCCAAACCTTTGGTTTACAAACAGCATTAAAAGTGCACAAAAAGAAAGAGAGTATAGAAAATTTAATTTAACGAAAACGGAAGCTGATTGGACAGACTATAAAAATAAGCGCAATAGAGTAGTTGCAGTCATCAAGAGTGAAAAACATACATTTTATGAAGAAAATATAGACAGATGTAGAGGAAATAGTAAACAAATGTGGAGAACTTTAAAGGAACTGGTTGGAAATAACAATCTCCAAGACAGTTTTGAGAATGTTAAATTTCCACAAGATGTGGGTAAGCTGGAGGAAAATTTTAACAATTTTTATCCACAGAGTATAGTAGAAATAGCACAAAGTATTCCATGCCAATCGCAGAACTCTAATTTTTCTGGTGATCACAAAGATAAAAGCAACTTTGATAGGTTTAGTCAAATAAATCTCTCTCAATTAAAAAGTATAGTTATGCAATTGAAAAATAAGTCAACATCCGATGAAGTATGTAACATAAAATTTTTAAAAAGTGTCTTTGAACAGGTCGGGTATCCGTTGCTCAATTTAATTAACACTTCATTATCAACGGGTTGGGCCCCACGTGATGCTAAAGTGAGCGTAATTGTACCAATCCCTAAAGCACCAAACCCAACGAAGCCGGAAGAATTTAGGCCTATAAACTTGCTCCCAGTGGTTGATAAAATTCTAAAAACAGTTGTGTGCAAGCAGCTGCATATCTATTTTGAGGAACAAAACTATATATTCCCGGGGCAGTCCGGTTTTCGAGCAAATCATTCGTGTGAATCTTCACTGTAATATGTTTGTACAAAGTGGCGTCAGGACATTGGTGAGGGCAATGTCACTATTAGTGTTTTTATAGACCTTAAACGGGCGTTTAAGACGATTAATCGCGAAGATCTTATAAAAAAGTTACAAAGTTATGGGGTGTCTTAGCTTGCAGCGAAGTGGCTCAAGGTTTACTTAAGTGAAAGGTATCATAAAACAAAAGTAAAAGGCGTTATTTCGGCTCCAGCTAAGAATGACATAGGTGTCCCCCAAGGAAGCGTATTGGGCCTACTACTGTTTATTATTTACATAAACGACCTTCACAAAGTTCTTAAAAAACTTTTCTTAGCTTGTTCGCGGACGATACGCTTCTTTCAGTCACCGGTAAAGATTTCAACCAAATTGTTAAGGATGTTAACTCTGAATTATCCCTATTGTATAGCTGGCTTTGTGTAAATAAATTAAAATTGAATTCTGAAAAAACTAAATATATGGTGCTTGGTACCAAACATCACTGTAAATCGTTTCTTGATAAAAATTGTGATATTTTAATTAATTCTGTTAAGATTGACATGGTACTCCAAATGAAATATTTAGGCGTTGTTTTAGATCCTCAATTGACATTTTCAGCCCATGTCGTTTGCAGAAAGCTTGGTAAAAAAATTGGTTTCTTTCGTAGAATATCTGTAAACTTAAGTTTCTGGGCCAAGCTATTAATTTATAATACAATTGTGTATCCACATTTCAATTATTGTAATTCATTGTTTCTGGCCTGTAGTAAAGAGGAAATTAATAGATTGCAGTTGATGCAGAATAAAGTAATGGGAATTATTTTAGGCTGTAATAGGTACACCCCCATTCGGGTTATGCTGAGTGCTTTGAATTGGCTTAGCATAGGGCAAAGCATTGATGTGTCGAAT
This sequence comes from Pissodes strobi, assembly GCA_016904865.1. Classification (NCBI taxonomy): domain Eukaryota; kingdom Metazoa; phylum Arthropoda; class Insecta; order Coleoptera; family Curculionidae; genus Pissodes; species Pissodes strobi. The sequence continues at coordinate 75,791 of MU185755.1, read as the reverse complement.
ATAGTTCTTATCTATAAAATAAAGAATAACTTAATGCCACCATACCTTAAAAGTTATCTCATTCCGAGGTCTGAACAGTATTCTTACAACATACGTTCTAAGGAAAATTTTGAAATTCATTTTGAAAGTATTACATATATATAAGTCCTTTATTTAATCACAAACTGATACATTCTTATAAACTATCATTTAATTTATGGTAATAATCTTAGTACCTAATTCACAAATTCCTTACCTTAAAAAAGAATTACAATCAAGCAATGTTTGTCAGCAAGTGCCTCTTAAGAGTTACTTTAAAGGAATTAACATTTTCAATAGCCTTAATTTCAACTGGTAGCATATTATATTTGTTTAAACCATCAAAAAACAATGAATTTTGAGCACGTTCTTGGGTAACTCTTGGCATGTGGAAGTTGGCTCTATTTCGTGTATTGTGATTGTGAAAGTTGACATTGTATGAGACTTTGCTTAATAGATATTGTGGTGCTTGTCCAACCCTAATTTTATGAATGAATGTGAGTGTATTAAATAACAGATGATCTTTAACTGGTAATCAGTTCAGAGTTTGCAACATTTTTTTTATAGGTGTTAATCTCGGTTTTCCCAGTATTACACGCATTGCTCTATTTTGTAGTTTTTGAAGCCTATACAATTCATTTTGCTTCAATAAAAATAAAATGCTGGAACAATAATTAAAGTGTGGTAGTATTAGAACATTATATATGGTTTTATTTAGTCCAAGAACTCAGATAAGATGAACATCTCGATAGATAATGACCTTTATATGAAATTTTCTTTATAACTTCTAGTGCATGTGGTTTAAAGTTTAAGTCACAATCTATCCATATCCCTAAATACTTTACTTTAGAAACTTGTTCAATAGTATTTTCACCAATTTTATGTTTAAATCTGTTGGCAGTTCTCTACGAAATGATTGTCTTGCTATAATCATGTACTTAGTTATAGTACCCGTAAATCATTTAAACAACACCAGTTGTATACCGATTTCAGGATTTGATTTAATATTATTTGGATTACAAGTTTGTCCGATGTTGTGAAATAAAAAAGGGCATCATCTGCAAAAAGGTAAATAGTGCAACCTTTGACATAATAAATTAAGTCATTTATATATATAATAAATAGCAAAGGACCCAAGACACTACCTTGTGGGACACTAGATTCATTTGCTATGGGATCAGATAAAACATCATTAATTTTCAGTACCTGTTTTCTATCTCTCAAGTAATTAACAAACCACTTTAATACACTCCCTTCCAAACCTATATTTTTTAATTTATTAACTAAACGTTGTCGATTTACAGTTTCAAAAGCCCTTCTTAGATCTAAAAAGCTGTAGCCAAGCACCTGTAGCCAAATTTCTATCTATATTTTGCTTCCAGTCCCCCAGCACACCCTGGACACCAGTTTCGAAATTGAACGTTTCTCTAAATCCTGATTGAAAATCGCTGATTAACTGGTTGTCATTAATGTATTTAATCAGTTGGGAATGAACTACTTTCTCCAATATTTAAGTTTGGTGTATCCACCCGTTGCTCGCTACTGCTTTGAACAACTATGTTTGATACATTATAATTTAACATTGGAGTAGGGTTTATATGAATAAGATTTGAACTGCACACTCTTTTACATCTAGAAGAAAACCATCCTAATTTCAGTAACAATATCCATCTTTCTAATTCTATGTCCAAATTCATTATTTATATTGCAAAAAGTTATCTCTCCTTCGCCATAATAATTTAATTTTTGTATATATTGTTCAAGTCTGTAATTAAACTCATTAACTTTTTTTTGAAAATCATTAAGTCTATATTTAGAGTAAGGAATAGAGGTAAATATTATGTTTGTATGTGTACAATATTTTATTTTCTCATTAATTTCTCGAAAATATGGAAATTGTGACCTTTTAAAATCATTGGAACCAGCCATAATTACAAGATAATCCTTTCAAGTGAACTCCTTAGTAAGAGCTATGATATCTTGTATAATGGAAGAAAAACCTGCTTCTGGTTTAATGATAGTTTGACATTTCATACCAGGGCATTTCACTGAAAAATACTCGCCAAGATGACGTCCATGTTCATCCGTTAATAAAAGCATTTTTCCTTTATCGCAAGTTTTTCCCTTTTCCACTACATCCATTGATTGCTCTAAATAAAGTTGTTCATTCCTATTTCCCACATTTTTGCTGAAATCCTCCTTATGAGCATTTAATAGATCTTGAAGCCTTTCAATCTCAATGCTGCCATCGTTTACGTCTTTTTCTAAAGTCTTAATAACTGCCATTAAATTTGCATTTACAGCTTTGTAATCCTCAATTTCGTTTTGGTATTTAATAATCTGTTCAATTTGTAGTTCAATTTCCCTTCTTGTCCTTTCATTTTTGTGTCTAAGAGTTGCTAGTTCCTTGTTATAAGTTATCTCAGTCTCCCTCTTGTATTCGTGCAGTTTTATTTCTTGTTCTGTCACTTTTTCTTGTAATTTTTTTTCCCTTTGACCAACCTCTTTTAACATTTTCTCAACCTTATCGTCATTTTCTTTAGTTGTGCTATTGGTCCTTATCCGAGTCCTTATCTTTAAATTATTCTTTAATTTTATCAAATCCTTTTCATATTTTTCGTTTTTTGTGCTAGTTTGTCCTTTTCTTTCCCTTTAATGGTTAGTTTGTCGTTTGCGAGTTGCAACTTTTTTTCTAATTGTTCAATTCTGCTCAGCTGATCATTTAAGGTTTTTTGGGTAGATTGGTCTGCGGCAAAAACCTCATCTTCAAAGTCTAGTGTGTGTCTTCTGATTTTTGTTACTTTGGCATTTTTCGCCTCAATAATTGCTTCTAGTTCTTGGATACGCAATACAAGCTGGGTTTTTCCTTCGTCATTATCTTCTATGGAAGTTATCAATTCTTTCAATTTTTTATTTTCCGCATGAAGTTTTTCCAAATTGTCTTCATTGTACTCCTTTCTAAAAATTTCTTTGCAGTCCGTACAGTAAAAAAGCACTCGCCTTTCAACTAAAGCCAGTGCTTGGGCCTCCGATGTACTAATACCCGCACACTTTTTACACTGAGCTAATTTACAATAATCGCATTTACAGCCAAACAATTCTCCTTTGGCTGGTCTATCTTTGTAAATACAATTACTATTACACTTTAAACAAATTAGATTTACAGCTCTAACAGACATTGTAAAATCCTTCTAGATTAAGAGCCTAACTAATTTTTAACCAAATAAATAATTAATTAATTTATTTATTTATTTATTTATTTATTTTCAACGTTTTAAACATTTACAGTAGTATTTACAATAATCTTAGACTAGGTAATTATATTAATCTATCTCAGAATAACTCGCTTCGCTGAGTTTTTAAACATATCCAGAGACATTAAAAAAATTGAGTTCATCACAATACCTGTTAACATTAGCCGATATCCTATTAACAGGGCAGTATAACAAATACCATGTACGACAGTAGGGTACATGCAGGAGAGGCCTATTACGTACCTGGTAAGTTGGAATGTGAAAGTAAAAACACTGAAAGCATTCTGGACTCTTAATAATGTGATTGACTATCTTAAATGCGAAACAGATATCATAATATACCCTCCTTCGGTCAAGGGTTGTCAAGTCTAAATAAGACATAACCTGGGTCATCCCCAAGTAGCAACCCAGACTTAAAGAGAATATGTCTGGCGAATTTGATGAATTTACGCTGGACATTTTCCAGTCTGGCAATATGAATTTGGTAATAGGGTGACCAAATTATGTTTGAAAATTCCAATATAGACCTAACCAGTGAAATATAAAGAACTTTAACAGCATTAACATTGGCAAAATCCTTACAAGATCTTTTGACAAAACCCAGCATTCTGTTTGCTCTTCCAACCACAGACTCAAAATGTTCTGAGAATGTTAGCTTCCCATCTAAGAGAACCCCCAAGTCCTTTACTACAAAAACTTCCTTAAGTACAACACTATTTACAGAGTACTGATAATTTCCCATGGTTCTTAATCTACTAAATCTCATGAAACAACATTTATCAACGTTAAGTGACATGTCGTTTTTCAGGCACCAGTCGTAGACTGTGTTAATGTCATATTGCAGCTTATGAATATCCTTAACTGATGAAACAGTGGTGTATAGTTTGAGGTCGTCAGCAAAAAATAAATAATCTGAACACAAAAGATTTCCCAGATCATTGACGAATAAACTAAACAAGAGTGGACCCAGGTGAGATCCTTGCGGCACGCCTGATGGCGTTAAAAATGGTTGAGACAAGAAGCCGTCGACCTTAACTTGTTGATATCTATGAGATAAGTATGATGCTATCCAGGCAATCACTGAACCAGAGATTCCGTAGTCAGACAATCTGGAAATCAAAATGCTGTGGTTGACCCTATCGAAGGCCTTACTGAAGTCAGTGTAGACTGCATGGGTCTCAAGGCCATTTGCAAATGAGTTATTAATATAATTAGTGAAAAGAAATAGATTTGTGTCAACAGAACAACCTGATATAAACCCATACTGTCGAGTATCTATAACACCCTCAAGCGCACTCATCAGCGCATTCTCAATGAAATGCTCAAAAAGCTTAGGTATGGCTGATAAAATACTTATTGGCCTATAATTTTTTATGTCGTTAACATAGACATAGACATATACCTAAGTTACTATACGATTATAACTCAATAAAAGACAAAAAAAAGAAATCCAGCTCTTAAGCTCCAATTAAAATGAAATACATAACAATCCATCAAGCATACAGGTTCTGATAAAATTACCGATCCAATACGACTAAATAAAACAAACCTTCTATCAGAAATTATGGACTTATTCAACAAAGGATAAAATAAGGATCAACTTTACAGTTAATATAAAAAAGATATAAAAAAACAACAACATACAATTGCTTATCCACCTACTCAGTTAAGTGGAAAATTATATGTCATAATACAGACGATTAATGATGAGCAACATAAAAATATGAAAGTACGGCACTGCCCAAAAATACATTCAATACATATACAAAGGTAATATTTATCATGGGCATAAAAAGGCAATATTTATAATGGGTATAAAAACCTGCATTTGCGATAAAATAACAATGGGACCAAACCTAAATAACACTAAAATTCCTTGCATACCAATAAATATTTGGCAATAAATTGTTCTTTGCTATGCTTAGAAAATAACGTCTTACTTAACGAATGTGATAATTTTTCTGTTTTTTGTTTTTCCCACTCACAGCCTCTGAATTTAAGTTTATCGTCAACACGGCTTGAAGCAGAATACTTTTTTCTTCACAATCATACGTAGTACTTTATGAATATATGCAAAAGTATTTATTCAGTAATGGTGGTCGACTTAAGGTTCCAATGATTTATTAAAGAAAAGAGAAAATATATCTAGACCCAGAGCATTGATATGCTATGCGGGTCTTACAATAAACATTTACTAACATAAGAGAAAAGTTAGAGGAAAAAAAAATATATACAAAAACAAGCAATTAATTACAACAATACATCAATTATCACAGAACTAAAAAAAAAAACATCAAAAAAAAAAAAAACGTGTCAAGGAAATATCAATCACAGCATTCCATTAAGATACCTCTTGAGGGATGACTTGAAACGTTCACTTCTCAATGCTTTCAGTTGCTGTGGGAGATTATTGTACTGTCTTAGGCCATCCGAGAGAATACTTTTAGCACCAGTTGATGTACGTATGGCTGTGGTTATAAAGTGGGTATTATTGCGGGTGTTATAATTATGAATGTCATTATATGACACAAGTTCTAATGATGAATGGATTCTATGTAGAGAATGATTATGGATAAAAACGCATGACTGATATGTGGACAGAGATTGAATATCCAAGATTCTATTCGGTCGATATAATAGATGGGTAGGATACTGAAAAGGATGATTAAATATTTTTCTAATAGCTCGATTTTGTAAAACTTTTAAAGGTTTTAATTTAATTTGAGCAGCTTTGCTCCAAATCAGTGTCAAATATGAAAGATGTGAGCCAATTAGTGAATGATAAAGTGCTTTTCTGTGAAAAATTGGGAGGTAATTGGCAACTCGGCCAAGAACTCCAACAGCAGGAGTAATTTTTTTACATAAGTGGTTAATGTGCTGTTCCCAACTGAGCTTGGAATCTATATGCAATCCAAGATATTTAATGCTGTCTGATTTGATTAACGGTATATTTCCCATATTTATTTGCATCCGATTCCATTCTGTCTTTTTTGATATGACCAAAAAATTTGATTTTTCACTATTCAAAGTTAGTTTGTAGAACTTCAACCACTCAAGAATCTGTTTCAAGTCACTCTCTATAATTAGTTTAGTCTCTACAGGATCTTTTCCATAATACACAATGCACGTATCATCAGCATATAACTGCAAATGTCCGGTGAGAGGTAATTGTGCTACAGAGTTAATATATGTCAAGAACAATGTAGGTCCCAGGATTGATCCTTGGGGAACACCATTCACTATATCAGCCATACTACTCACTGCATCTCCTACAGTCACAACTTGAGTACGACCACTTAAATAATCCCTGAACCATAACAAGGCAGTACCAGTTATTCCAGCATCTTCCAATGTAGACAGTAACACAGAATGATCCACAGTATCAAAGGCTTTTTTTAGATCTAGCGAAACGAGTACACAATTAATACCTTTATCAACTTGGCGTAATAGGTTGGTAATCATATCTGTAACAGCTGATGTTGTACTGCTTCCACTACGAAATCCATACTGTGCACTATACCAAAAGTTTTTCTGGTTAAGGTAGGAAACAAGTCTTCTATTAATACATTTCTCCATAACCTTAGATATAGAGCTCAATAATGATATTGGGCGATAACTATTAGTACATGTTTTGACACCTCCTTTGTATAAGGGCAGAACTTTAGCAGTTTTCAATCCACTTGGAACAGATCCCGTAGTAAATGTCAGATTTATTAATTTAGCAAGAATGATTGACATTTCTTCTTTAAATTGTTTTAACATATCACCTGAAACACGATCTGTTCCACATGCCTTCCTTGGTTTTAACTCGGAAATTAATTCTTTAACTTCTTCAGGAGTAGTATGTTCCCAATTATGCATATAATGATGGTTCAATATAGGGGGTTTTACATAGCTGGATTGTGGTATTTTTTCCGCCAAAGATCCGCCAATTTCAGTGAAATAAGTATTAAATATGTTTGCAATACCCTTAGAATCCTCCGTAACAACATCATTTATATGAAGTTTGGAAACTAAAGTCTGTTGTTTACTTGTTTTATTTTGTAACAGTGAATTTATTACTGACCATATTCGTTTTGGATCTCCAGCAGCGCTCGCAATCTGATTTTCGTAATATTCCCTTTTGGCTTGTTCAACTGCTGCTTTTAAAGTGTTTTGAAGATTTTTATATTCATTATGGAGTACTGTGCTATTAGGAAACAATTTATGCCTCTTATAGCTTACATCTCGCTGTTTTATTAGGTTGTGTAAGTGAATATTGAACCAAGGCGCAGTTTTATTCCTAAAACGATCTTTAACAGTTCTCTGTGTAATGTTATTTTGAAATACTCTAACAATTTGATCACATAGAAGACTTGGATCATGCCATAAGGAGTTTGCAATATGTTGGAGATCCATTCTGCAAGATGGTTCATTTAAGCTGGTAAATGTGTAATAAGATTGTTTTTTGGGCGGAATAACTTGTTTTATTTGGACCATTTGTATTCTGTGATCACTTAACGAGTAGTCAATAACAGCTAATTTCTTAGTGTGGCAACAATCCCTTGAAATTACATAATCAATCAATGTTTTTGAGTTGCCTTGCACTCTAGTTGGTATTGTTTTATTTAGATTAACATAATTCAGTGATTCAATCAAATAGCTAAGCGAATTTGTATGGTTGTCATTAGTATCCAAGTAGTTGATATTGAAATCTCCCAGTATTACTGTGCTTCTGTTAAGTTTGTTCATTTCTTCCATCTTATCCTCCAAAATATCCAAAAATATGTTTTTGTTGAAGTCTTGAGGTCTATATATTGCCCCTAAAATCATATTAACTTCATCCAGTCTTATGAACAACATAGAACATATACCACCTAATCTATCAATTTCTGTGAAATTATAATATTGTTTCACCAAAATACCAACACCACCACCTACTTTATCCCTTGTTTCATATATGGAGTTATATCCCGGTAGATTAAAATATTTTTCTTCACCTGGGAATAGCCAAGATTCAGTAATTACTATTGCATCAGGTAGATTAACAAGGTTAACAAGTGTTTCGATTTCATTAAGTTTGTTACGCATAGAACAAGCATTCATGTACAGTATTGTAAAGTTGTCTGACAGCTTACTATTGTTAGTTTTGAACTCGTCAAGATCATTATAAAATTGAATGTAATTTGCCATTTCTGATAAATATTTTCAACATGTCCGTGCTTTCGTAATCGTGGGTACGAGCTTATTTGTTGACACAAACCTATTTTTTTGAAATTCCCAATTTATCGATATCTTCTTGACTTGTTAAGCGTATGGAAGCCTCACCTTCAGATTTCCTAAGGTAGACTTTTCCATTTTTTGTCCACAAGAATTGATAGCCATTGTTTTTCTTAAATTTATATGCCATGTTGAACAGATTTCTATTGGACGCAGTTAATTCTTCATTTATATAAATTTTTGTTGGCTTGCTATTCAGGTTCTTGTTGCAACTTAGCATATCCGAACATATATTGCGGTTCTTTCGACTACCCAAAAGTTTCATTTTTATTTCTTGACTACAACATTTCGAGACTATTATAGTACCCCTCTTAGTTTGCTTTGTATAACATTCCCCAATTTCATGCTCTTTAATATTACTTTGAAGTAAGTTATCTGCTATTTCCATTACAATAGATTTTGGATCAGTCGTCGAACTATTTATTTGTTGTTCATAAGACGAATTAAAAAACATTACGTAGAGATAGTGTGTATATTTTAAGCTGAGTGTGTATATTTTAAATTTAGTTGGATGTACATATTATGTATATAACAGAGAAAGAATCTTATGTTAGATTTGTTTTGTTACTTAAATGTTTTGTAGTAGCCAAGTGCGAAATAAATCCTACTATACTATATAATCTGCAAACTGTAGGATGTAACTACGGAGTGGGTTGTTGTCCCTTTCCCTGTAGTTGAATATATCATGACAATACAGATTATATAAAAATGGGGATAAGGGAGAACCTTGTGAAACACCTTGCCCAGGGCTGAATTGATCAGAGGATATGTTATTCACTTGGACTCTGAGAGTCCGCCTGGTAATGAACACCTTGACCATACATATTAGATATTTAGGGTAGTTGCGTCTATGCAGTTTGTATAGTAGTCCTATATGCCATACACTATCAAAAGCTTTATTTAATGTCTAGCATTAAAGCTGTGCTATACAATCCCTTTAGTTTTGCTGTTTGGACATTAGAGGTGAGCACTGATACAGGGTGTAAGGTGGAAGCCATGTCTTGAAAGCCAAATTGGTATTTTGGTATAAAGTTTTTCAACTTTTTCTCTAAGAGGCATTTCACAATGCTCTCCAGATTTTTGGCTAGTACTGGCAGTAGAGTGATCAGTGGCGTAACTAAAAATTTTTGGCCCGAACGCAAAATACATAAGGAGGCCCCCCCTTCTGTCACAAATACTAAATAAAAATAAGACAAGGAGCTTTAATTTTTTTATAGATTTTACATATAACTTAACAAAATATTTCTTTTCTGCAAAGAAAAACTTTAAATTTAAACGAAGTAGCAGTTATTAACGAAATTGCAAATTGTAATGGAATCTCCTGAGTTTAAAACAAAACTCGACATAAACTTATTAAACCCTAAATTATTTTTTTTCTCGCTTTACCCATTGCAAATTCATTAATAATATCTTTAAGGTCTGATTTGTTGACAGCTTTAGTTTCGACGAAAATTAAAGATAAATATTTTAATAGCTCTTGCCCTATTTCATTTATTAAATAGTTTTTAATTAGTTTCAATTTACTAAACGATCTCTCAGCTGACACAGATGTAATGGGCATGGCAAAAGATATAATAGTGCCATCATAAATCTGACCGTAAATTTTCTTACATCAATGTTATGCTGCTCGAAGAAGCTCAAATATGTGCCACTAAACCATCAAAATCCCAAAAAAGATTCCTTAACATCGATTTTTTGAGCTTCTGATTTATCATTTCTTCCTCATCACCTCGCTCTTAATTATGCTCAGTTGGCCAAATTTATAGAAATATCCTGGGTAGTATCAAGGAGTAGTGAGAAAAATGGCTCAGAATTGATTTCAGATATAAGATAGTTTTCAAGTTTCTGTCCTAAACGAAGAATGATTTCAATTTGTATTTTTGGACTAAGGTATTTTGTTGCACCTTAAATAAAAACTAATGTATACTTAAAGGTAATAAAAAAAACTTATGGCATATTTCTGGCTTTCTTCATGACATGATCGTATTTGGTTGCACTGTAGATAAAAGATATCTGCTGAAACATGTTTTCTCAACTTCTTCACGGTGTCCTCTAGAAGCAAGTGAACTTTTAGCATGAGTGTAATCGAATAAACGTTGCAAAACCATCCGCCAAAAAGGAACCTGTTTTTAGTGGCCTTGTCTATGATATTGTTTTTCTTCCAGGTGTCATAAACGGCACATGCTTCGACGTGGTGCTTTGAACTATCGTGGGCATTTATTCTGTATGAAGTTCCTTTCCAGTCTCGCACACCGGCACCGGTTCGCCATTGATTTTCTTGCAACGATAACAATCAACGAGGTTCACAATAGGCAGCATCTAAAATCTTTGAATAATGAAGCTAAAATCGTGGAACTGGACAATATGAACTTTGGGAATAATACAGTTTTGACGAAAATCTCCTGTACTGCTGCTGTGGATCCTTAGGAAAAGGCCTCATAAACTTAAAGAACCCCTGTCAATTATTAGTCTTGTTGGTTCATCTATGTTCGGGTTGGGACCTTTGGCAAAATGCACTAAAACGGAGTTTTATCCACCATACCGAAACAGAATTATTGTACTCTTCAGAGTGAACAGATGAACGAACTAAAACTCTGTTTTAGTTCGTTCATCTGTTAATGATATATTATATCACGGGTCTGAAGATATTTCATCTTCATCCAAGGTTGTAGTTTTAGCACACACAAAAGCTAGTTCGTCTGTGCTGATGTCTGTGGTTTTAGCCACCTGAAGTTCGTTTTTTCCTCATTCTTTTTTTTATTTAGGCCGCTTTGATATTTTTTATTGCGGTTACTCGTTTTTAAAACGTACAAAGGATTAGCGGTTCAAAACATAAAAATATAGGATGATGGTAAGGTAACACTTTTTGGGGTAATTTGGGTGTCGACAAAACAAAATTCCCGAGAAGTCACAATAAAAGCCGCTGGCGCTCGCTGCGAGTTAAAAATTGGGACCGGGACTAATCCTAATCGGCGAAGTCCGACTATTGTCGCGACGCAGACGTTGCCAAACCATTAGGTATAAAATTATGCAGAACATAATAAAAAATAATTTTTGCTTGACAGACAAATGTCCCTAGATTCAGTTTAAAAAAAACCAACATTATTAGGAACGACTTCAATTATTTGCATTTAAAAAAAAATAAGTGGACGAGTGGGCCCCGTAAGCTTGGGAGGCCCCAACGCATTGCGCTTACTTGTCTTATGGTAGTTACGCCACTGAGAGTGATTGGTCTATAGCTTGATGGTTTGCTATGGTCCATGTTGGTTTTGGCTATTGTTATGATTTTGCCTTGTTTCCACACATCTGGAAAGTAGTTATTGTTCAAACAGAACTCATACAGTTTTATGATGAATAGATGTATGGCCTTTGGTAGGCTTCTTAGTATTGCTTTGCCGGGGCATGTGTTTTTGCCTTTTTTGAGGCAAAAACACATGCCCGAACGAATTGGTAACAAGTTTAACATTTGCACCATTTTCAAAACAGAAAACACCCTTAGATATACACTAACCAAAACAAAACAGAACCACTCAATGAAATTTAAATTACAAAAAATGTTATCTATAAGATCCCATGTAAATGTCACAAAATTTATATTGGTGAAACCTGTAGATCAATATCAAAACGTATAAAAGAACACCAAATCTATATTAAAAATACACAATTCCACAGATCACATATTTGTCAACAGGCATTTGATAACAATCACAGAATACAATGGAACACTTCAAGTATTTTAGCAAAGAAGTTATCTTCGCGCAAGAACGGATATCGTGGAGTTGGATGGGGTGAGATCGGGGTCCGTCCTGATGAGGCATGAATTGCCTCAAGGGAGTATTCTGGGACCATTACTGTTTAGTTTATATACCTGCGACCTTCCTAAGCGGGTCCGGTTTTGCTCCGTCCACCTTTACGCGGATGACACCCAACTTTTGGCAGGTTTTTCCCCTGAGAATGCGAGCTGGGCTTTACAGGAGGTGAATGGCGATTTGGGCGCGATTTTCGGATGGTCTACCGATCATGGTTTGATTCTGAACGCGAAAAAAAGTACCTATATGTATAATTGGTTCTAATACCATCAGAAACAAATTTAGTCTTTATAATTTTACTGCCCTGAACGTTAATGGGTCGTTATTGCCTTCTGTGGAGTCTGCTAGAAACCTTGGAGTGACGTTTGATGTGGGGCTGGATTTTGAGGCTCATGTTAATAGAAAATTGTCAGCTGTGTACATTAAGTTGAAAAGTTTATACGCATTTAAATATGTCTTGCCTGTTAAGATTAAATTGATGCTAATTGAATCGCTAATTTACCCCCTACTAGACTATTGTAATGTAGTATACTACAAATTTTTAAGTGGTGAGCTCCAAAAGAAAATACAATTAGATCAGAATGTGTGTGTTCGATTTGTTTTCTGTGTAAATAAATTTGATCATATTTCTCCCGTATATGCTCTAAACAGTCTTCTAAAATATGAATATCGAGCGAAGCTTCATTTCGGTGTATTTGTTTATAAGGTGTTCAAGTCTAGATGCCCAGGTTACCTGTGGGAATATATGGTAGCGAGACAAAACCTGCACAATCTAAATCTTTGTAACGTAGTAAGATATCAAATACCGCAGCATCGTACATCTAAATTTAGGGACTCATTTGCCTTTTTGGCCATAGAGCTGCTCAACTCGGAGATATATAAAATTATGATACTTAATTCATTGGCGGCTTTCAAACAGAAATAGATAGATAGAATGTTACCTTTTGTGTGATAGGATGTAATGTGACTGTATATTCATCTATTATTGCATAATAAACGTTTTTTCTATTCTATTCTAAACCATTATCTAGAAAACGTAAAATTAAAGAAGGTGCTTTAATATTATTAAATAAAGATGAACGAGTTGCTTAATTTTAACAATACATGGTTGCCTTTGCTAAAAGCTGAAGTTGATAAGGGACACTTTAACTAAATCTTTAAACAAATAATACCAAATTGTAGATATATAGTACCTCAAAAACGCCTCAATCATTTACCTAATAACACGTCAATATCAACCTACCAGATCAGTAACCAGTAATTAAACGATACAACATTATTCTTGTCATCTTGTCAAAGTCTATTCAAAACCTGACAAAGTACAGGAGCTTTTTGCTGTTTTAATTGCATATACTAACCATTTTCAGTTTTAGATTTTTCGTTCTTGGCAACGGGGTTAGATTTGTTCCTCGAAACTGACTCATTCTTCAAAAAGCATACAAATGACGTGGAGAAAAAGGCAACAACTTGTCAGATAAACACTAAGCCTCCACAACAATATAAAACCTTGTATAAAACATATTTTCGTATGTCACAAGACCAACAAAGTTTTTACAAAAAAATTAAAATCACGTTTTCATACAATTGTTAATTAATAATTAACACGATGAAAAGTTAATTTGGCCCATCGTGTAGATAATGTACAAAACCACAGTCCAACACTGAATTCGTATGATCTCCGCTTTCGATAAAAAAAAATTAAACATTAGACTCTGAATAAAACATGTTATTTTATCATGTTTATCTCGAATTATTTTGCATTAAGAACATCGAAAATTATGCTATTTAATCGTGAAACTTTTTAGGATGTAAATATGGCACTGATATTGATACTTACTTCTTATATTCTGAGCCGAGAATGAGCCGTTCGATATAAAAATTGCGGTAGGTATTTTAATTATTATTATTACATTTTCGAGACCATCGAGACAGAGGCTATTGAAACCGAAACTGCATAGGTACGAGGTACGATTTTCGAAACCGAACACCGAACTGGCCTATTCTTGGAGTCTATATTATGTAAAGTGAAAAATGAATCACCTTTTTTGCCTGTACAGAATGATTTTACTTTTGCACGTTGCTTGGCCAGATCATGAGAAAAATTAAATATTTTAAAACACGTGCTTACCACTTTCATTCAGTTCAGTGCTTATCTGCTTCCACACTTGAAGTTTTTTCTTGCTTTTGGCATGTTTAGGATCATACAACATTGGATATTTTTTAATAGACTCTATAATAACTAAAGAAGTCGCCATGAGTAGCGTAAAATGTAAATTAATGCTCATACAGTGTCCCTGGCTCAAATAGCACGAACAGAAACACGTACGCTAGTCTAGACAGTAGTGAGGAGCAGAGTATAACAAACAAACAAACTCTGGTAATGACTGTAGTGAGTAGTGAGCAACAGCAACAAACTCAAACAACAGAACCCAGAACCCGAGAATCCCGAGAAAGTAGAAAGGGAAATTTTGCGAAGTAGATGAGCAGACATATCGACAACTTTATAGATTAGATTAGTGATCAGTGTGAAGTTATCCATAAAATCACAGCCATAAACAACGCTTTCGCTTTGGCCTACAATTTTAAGGCCGGCCGGAAAAAAAAAATAATTGAAGTTCGCTGCCATAAAAAAAAAACTGTGAAAACTTAAGGAAATGTCATAAAACTATACCAGCGGTAGCAGAATGTAGTCCCATCCCGCCAGAGCAGAAAAACACACCATACATTCTACAAGAGTCTAGGTACAGACCCCGGCTGTTTTATTTAAAGCTTCAAACCCTATCCCGGAGTATTATTATGGTTTTGCATGGCCCTTCGCTCGCTACGGGGGCTGAATCAATAAGAACTAATCAAAACTAACCCAAAGCTAACCCAAACTGACCCAAAATATTATTGATTTTGCATGACCCTCCGCTCGGTTCGCTCGCAACGGGGGCTCGATCAACAAGAACCACAGTATAAGCAAGGAACAGTAGCGTCAGTGAGCTTAAATCCCCTGAAGTATTGAGATCAAAGAGCACCGGCAGGCACCTGCTTGCCTGACGTTGCCGTCGTTGGATCACGTCCTATACGCGGGACGTGCAATTCGTTAAATTTTATTGTCGCATGGAGTCAGTTTCTACTAATAAGTCATTTACAATTTAATTATTTTATAATTTCATTCGACACTCTAATTTTAATATATTTAGAAATAATATTTAGATTATAGATGCTTCATGACAGCTTCTTAAGAATGTGTGAACGTTAAAATGATAATAAAACAATAAACAATGCATTTAATAACAAGTTTTTTGTAATATAGCTTATACTACAAAAATATTAATTTCTTCGAAATTGAAGACAAGTTTAGTACAAACCCAAACTAATATAACTCTAAGGTATTTAGTAACACAAAACATAATATACGCAAAGTTTGTTTAATAACTTTTTTCTACAGCCGCGCGCAAAATAACTAATTACTAAATTGAAATGAAATCGCAAAATCGACGAATGCCGTGGATCCTTATTTTGCGCTCTAGCGCGAACATGGAAAAGAAAAATCTCACTTTTTCCGTCGAGTGTGCTATCATTGTATAAAAAGAAATAGTAGGATATTTTAAATGTACTGCATTCTCCTTCGCATATTAAACCATATAAGTTGTAATAGATGGCACTACGAGGCGGAAAACTTAAAAAATAAAGTGGCGCCATCTCTTGAGAAGAAGCTACGTTCTTTTTTTATACAATGGTTTCACCTACATTGTGAATTACAGGTTTTATTTTTTTAATTGAACAAAAGTGGTAATGGGGATGGGTAAAAATCGTACACTGTTGCCAAATGGCCGCCGGTCTACTTACTCTTTTGCATTCATTGCGTATTTTAAAACGAATAATTTTTCGGAGCCCTTTATTTGATTATTATGATTTCGCGATCGGGTAACGCTGGGTACACGGCCGTTACGGTGTGAGGCCGATTTCACGGTGGACGTATTTAGGTACCGGCTTACCGTTATTATTATTTTGATATTTTGAATATTGGATGTCGTTCGTCCGCCGCGGGTTGGTATTGATGAGATGAGCGTCAACAACAATAATTATAAACCTAGTGGACTGCCGGCTGCCGGTTATAAAGTATAGAAATCTTGTTGGAATGGGCAGAATGTGTGATTGAAAATATATAAGAGCTGATAATTGTTTT
>MU185755.1:31637-54274 GCA_016904865.1 Pissodes strobi | reverse complement strand
CAAAACACTCATAATTATATCAACAAAAAAAATAAAAGCTGCTACTACCATTATTAAAAGATACTGCATTAGATTTAAAAAAACTAAATGTTCGAAAAGTTTGTCTGTAATTGCGTTTTTCCTTGGGGAGCTGCGTAAAGTGGCGAAATTAAATATTCTTTCCACTGGAGCGCTGCTTGGTAAAACTGTGTTGTATTTAATAAATATTTGCTGTATTAACTTGTACTCGTTTAGTAAGCCAATATTACTCATTTTATCGTCCAAATATTGTAAAAGCTCTATACTCGACGCGCCGAACAGATTCACCAAACACGGAAAACACGGATACAATAATTCTTTTTATTTTAAGATTCCATTGATTCCAAACATAGGAACTTGGATTAACACCAAAGACATTTTTCCTTTTAATGTCTTTGATTAACACACTCTATTTTTATTTTTTGTATTATGAATAAGAAAAATCGACATGAAAAACAAAACATTGGGTCGATTCAATCATGAAATAAGACGAATTGTTTCCGCGATTGGTGAATCTGTTCGGCGCGTCGAGTATAGTTCAAGCTTACGTTTAAAGGATTTAGTTCTGATTCATTATCATATGCATGGGACTCACGGGAGGAAATATCCTTTTGTAAATTTTTCATTTTCAAGTTTGAGTCTTCCCTAAAATCCAAAAACTCATTTCATGGTTGCAAATTCTCTTCTGAATCTGAATTTGAATCACGAATTATCGAATTATTTGGAAATAAGACACAACAGGTATTAATTGCGATTTTGATAATTTGTTCGTTATTGACAGGACCTTATCTATGCCATCTTAGTTTTATGGTTGATATGGTAACGGCAACGATTACAGATTCCTCGTTAATACAAAAAAGGCATTTGAATCTATTTTGGAGGGACACAGGTAGTTTGTCGATAACAAACTGCAAATTTATTATGTTTGTGATCAATTTTAACTTCTATAATTTTACTTTTAAAAATACTATAGGCGGCAAAAGATCCGTAAAATATTCTTGCATTGCAAAAATAACAACGTTTCGGCTATAGGTGCCAATACGGCTGCTTATTCCTGCAAATGTGAAGCTTTCGCACAAATATTTCAGTTTTGTTTTTTCGTTCAAAATATTTTTCATGGACATATAGGCCCAGATAAACCCACACCAGATGCAAAAGATCGGCAAATTCCTGGCCAGCCAACCTTGACGTGGCGGTTATACGCGGCCTGCACCAAATAATCTGGGTATGATTATAGAATTGTTCTTCAAAATTAAAATAGTTGGTCTGCACCAATTAAATGAAAACGTACGTTTTCATTTGGTGGACTGGTTCAGGAATAATAACAATTTGCAATAGCCACTCACTTTCATTTTTCCCAACAGGCGGTCATGGAAATCTTGTGTTATTATGGCTGCTCTGACTTTTTTACAGAAATTTCCATAATACGCTTTATTTTATGCCGATTTAACAATGAAAATGTATCTGTTATCCTAATATAGGGCCTCAAATAGTGAAAAAATACATGCTACATTTGCCACATGACGTCATATGCGTGAGAGATCGTGTTAGTTTGTTTATTTAAACTTAAATTTGATCATAAGGTATCGGAATCGGTTCAAATGACTAAAATAAATTGGAACTAACTGAAACTAACCGAATGTTGATTGAACGACTAACCAAAACTAGCCAAATGCACCAAAACGGGCTAAAACGTATCGAAACAGGTTACAAACATTAAAATAAGTTAAAACTAACTAAAACGAGCCAAATTTTAAGGACTAACAAAACTAACCAAAAACATTATATTTGATTAAAACATATCGGAACCGATTCAAATGACTAATATAAAATGGAACTAGCTAAAAGTAACCGAAAGTTGATGGAATAACTAACCAAAAGTAACCAAAAGCAAATAAAAGCACCAAAACGGGCTAAAATGTATCGGAACAGATTCAAAATATTAAAGTAAGTTAAAACTAACACAAATTAACCGAATATTGGCGACTAACTTAAACTAACCAAAAACATTAAAATTGATTATAACGTATCGGAACTGGTTCAAATGACTAAAATAATTTAAAACTAACTAAAATCAACCAGAAGTTGTTTGAATGACCAACCAAAGCTAAGAAAAGCACCAAAAAGGGCTAAAACATATCGGCACAGATTAAAAATATTAAAGTAAGTTGAATTTATTCGAAGTCTGGCAACTTGGCGACTAACTTAAATTGGCCAAAAACATTTAAACTGGTTATAACGTATCGCAGCCGGTTTAAATGACGAAAATAAATTGGAACTAACTAAAAGTAACCGAAAGTTGATTGAATAACTAACCAAAACTAACCAAAAAACTAAAATTGGTAATAACGTATAGGAGCCGGATCAAATGACTAAAATATATTGTAACTAACTGAAATTAACCAAAAGTTGGTTAAACGACTAACCAAACTAACCCAAACTAGCCAAAAGCACCAGAATGGCTAATTTTCAGTAACTTTTTATTTTTTTAGTCATCTGAACTGCTTCCGATACGTTATACCCAATTTTAGTGTTTTTGCCTAGTTACCAAAAATTCGGGTAATTTGTATTAGTTTTAACTTACTTCCATAGTTTTAATCTATTTCGAAACGTTTTAGCCCGTGTTGGTGCTTTTAGTTACTCTTGGTTGGTAATTCAATCAACATTCGGTTACTTTCAGCCAGTTCCAATTTATTTTAGTCAATTGAACAGGTTCCGATACGCTATAACCAATTTAAACGTTTTTGCTTAATTTTAGTTAGTCGCCAAAATTCGGTTAATTTGGGTTAGTTACTTATTTTAATATCTTTAACCATTTCCGATAGGTTTAGCTCATTTTGGTGTTTATGGTTACTTTTGATTAGTTTTGGTTAGTAATTCGGTTAATTTGGGTTAGTTACTGATTTTAATAACTTTAATCAGTTCCGATGCGTTTTAGCCCTTTTTGGTGTTTATGGTTACTTTTCATTAGTTTTGGTTAGTCGTTAAATCAGTTTTCGGTTAGTTTTAGATAGTTTCAATTTATTTCAGTCATTTAAACCGGATCCTATACATCATAACCAATTTTAATGTTTTGATCAATTTTAGTTAGTCACCAAAATTCGGTTAGGTACTTAATTAAAGTTAGTTTCAACTTACCTTAATATTTTTAATATGTTCCGATATGTTTTAGCCCTTTCTGATGCTTTTGGTTAGTCTTGGTTAGTCGTTCAATCAACTGTCAGTTAATTTCAGTTAGTTTTAATTTATTTTAATCATTTTAACCAGTTCTGATACGTTATAAACAATTTTAGTGTTTTTGGTTATGTTTGGTTAGTCACCAAAATTCGGTTAATTTGGGTTAGTTTTAATATTTTTAGTTTATTTCGATACGTTTTAGCCCGATTTAATACTTCTACTTTCTTTTGGTTAGTTTTGGTTAGTCGTTCAATCAACTTTAGGTAAAATTCTGTTAGTTCCAATTTATTTTAGTCATATATAGCGAGACGTTATAAGCATTTTTAATGTTTTTGGTTAGTCACCAAAATTCAGTTAATTTGAGTTAGTTTGAACTTACTTCAATATTTTTAATCTATTTCGATGCGTTTTAGCCCGTTTTGGTGCTTTTGATTATATTTGGTTAGTTAGTCGTTCAATCGACTTTCGGTAAAGTTCAATTAGTTTTAATTTACTTTAGTCATTTGTAGCGGTTCCGGTACGTTATAAGCAATTTTAATGTGTTTGGTTAGTTTTGGTTAGTCTCCAAAATTCGGTTAATTTAGGTTAGTTTTAACTTAACATTTGTAATCTGTTCTGATAAGTTTTAGCCCGGTTTGGTGCTTTTAGTTACCTTTGGTTAGTTTTAGTTAGTCATTCAATTAACTTTCGTTTACTTTCAGTTTCAAATTATTTTAGTCACTTGAACAGGTTTCGATACGTTATAATCAAATTTAATGTTTGTAGTTTGTTTTCGTTAGTCGCCAAAATTCAGTTCGTTTTAGTTAGTTTTAACTTACTTTAATTTTTGTAATCTATAAGTTTTAGCCTGTTTTGGCGCTTATGGTTAGTTTTGGTTAGTGGGCTAATCATATTTCGGTTAGTTTCAGTTAGTTCCAATTTATTTTAGTTATTTGAACCGGTTCCGACACATTATAATCAAATTTAATGTTTTCGGTTAGTTTTGGTTAGTAGCCAAAATTCGGTTCATTTTGATTACTTTTAACTTACTTTAATTTTTGTAACCTGTTCCGATATGTTTTAGCCCGTTTTGGTGCTTTTGGTTAGTCGTTCAATAAACTTTCGGTTAGTTTCAGTTAGTTCCAATTTGTTTTAGTCATTTGAACCGATTTCGATATGTTATAATCAAATTTAGGTTTAAATAAACAAACTAACACGATCTCTCAGCGTATGACGTCATGAATGGGGCAAATGTAGCATGCACTTTTTCACGATTTGAGGCCCTATACTAGGTAAACAGAAACATTTTCAATGTTAAAATGCATTTGTAGATTGTCAGACATGCAGAATTGGTTGGTTAAAACAAAAGTTCCGATATCATAATAATAAAAATGTATCCCATATGTGGCCAATATTCTGGCGGACACTGTATAACATTAATTGGATTTAAAAAAGATTTAACTATAACATTGTGTCTGTCAGTGCATTAAACAACATTTATACATAACTTTCAGGATCGCGGGGTAATTTAAATAATGTTTTTCGCTTCTAGTAGACCAATTCATATAAAGGCCCTTATAACCAGGCATTTTTAACAAAATTAAAATAAAGATTAATTATTTTTCGTAACGCTCTCGGACTAAACCAAAAGACTCGCGTGGCTCGCGTTTAGAATCACACTAGAGCCCAGATAAACCCACACCAGATGCGAAACCTCCCGCCTAACGCATGAAACAAGAATTCGTTTAAAGCTCCGCCTCCTTGGGATGGCCAGCCATCCCAAGAAATAGTCAGGGCAAGCTCTAGTGTGATTCTAAACGCGAGCCGCGCGAGTTATTTGGTTTAGTCCGAGAGCGTAACGAAAAATAATTAATCTTTATTTTATTTTTGTTAAAAATGCCTGGTTATAAGTGCCTTTATTGGAATTGTTCTACTAGAAGCGGTGGCGAAAAATCATTATTTAAATTTCCCCGCGATCCTGAAAGGTATGTATAAATGTTGTTTAATGCACATTCCAGCACACTTATTTCCAAAATTATTGCATATTCTAAAATCGAATGAACACGAAATTCAATTAAATCTGAAAACTGGCAGATACAATGTTATAGTTAAATCTTTTTTACATCCAACTAATGTTATACAGTGTCCGCCAGAATATTGGCCACATATGGGAAATTTTTTTATTATTATGATATCGGAACTTTTGTTTTAACCAATCAATTCTGCATGTCTGACAATCTAAAAATGCATTTTAACATTAAAAAAATGTTTCTGTTTTCCTAGTATAGGGCCTCAAATCGTGAAAAAGTGCATGCTACATTTGCCACTTTCATGACGCCATACGCGTGAGAGATCGTAATAGTTTGTTTATTTAAACCTAAATTTGATTATAACATATCGGAATCGGTTCAAATGGCTAAAATAAATTAGAACTTACTGAAACTAACCGAAAGTTGATTGAACGACTAACCAAAACTAACCAAAAGCACCAAAACGGGCTAAAACGTATCGGAACAGATTACAAAAATTAAAGTAAGATAAAACTAATCAAAACGAACCGAATTTTGGCGACTAACCAAAACTAACCGAAAACATTAAATTTGATTATAACGTGTCCTTACCGGTTCAAATAACTAAAATAAATTGGAACTAACTGAAACTAACCGAAAGTTGATTGGACCACTAACCAAAATTAACCATAAGCGCCGAAACGGGCTAAAACCTATCGGAACTGGTTACAAAAATTAAAGTAAGTTAAAATTAACCAAAACGAATCGAATTTTGGCGACTAACGAGAACAAACCACAAACACTAAATTTGATTATAACGTATCGGAACCGGTTCAAGTGACTAAGATAATGTGGAACTAACTGAAAATAACCGAAAGTTGATTGAATGACTAACCATAACTAACCAAAGGTTTAGCACGAAAACGGGCTAAAATTTATAAGAACAGATTACAAATGTTAAGTTAAAACTAACCTAAATTAACCGACTTTTGGCGACTAACCAAAACAAACCAAACACATTAAAATTGCTTATAACGCACCGGAACCGGTTCAAATGACTAAAATATATTAAAACTAACTGAACTTTACCGAAAGTTGATTGAACGACTAACCAAAAGTTACCAAAAGTTCCAAAACGGGCTAAAATACATCGAAATAGATTAAAAATATTGAAGTAAGTTCAAATTAACCCAAATTAACCGATTTTGGTGACTAACCAAAAACATTAAAGATATTTATAACGTCTCGGTACCGGTTAAAATAACTAAAATAAATTGGAACTAACTGAATTTTACCTAAAGTTGATTGAACGACTAACCAAAACTAACCAAAAGAAAGTAAAAGCATCAAATAGGGCTAAAACGTATCGAAATAGATTAAAAATATTAACACTAATTAAAATTAACCGAATTTTGGTGACTAACCAAAAATATCCAAAAACACTAAAATTGTTTATGACGTATCGGAACTGGTTAAAGTGATTAAAATAAATTAAAACTAACTGAAATTAACTGAAAGTTGACTGAACGACTAACCAAGACTAACCAAAAGCACCAGAAAGGGCTAGAACATATCGGAACATATTAAAAATAAAAATATTAAGGTAAGTTGAAACTAACTTAAAATTAACCGAATTTTGGCGACTAACTAAAATGAACCAAAACATTAGAATTGGTTATGACGTATCGGATCCGGTTCGAATGAAATAAATTAAAACTAACTAAAACTATCCGAAAACTGATTGAATGACTAACCAAAACTAATCAAAAGTAAGCATAAACACCAAAAAGGGCTAAAACGTATCGGAACTGATTAAAGGTATTAAAATAAGTAACTAACCCAAATTAACCGAATTTTGACGACTAACTAAAATTAACCAAAAACGTTTAAATTGGTTAAAACGTATCGGAACCTGTTCAATTGACCAAAAAAAATTGAACTGGCTGAAAGTATCCGAACGTTGATTGAATGACTAACAAAAACTACTCAAAAGTAACTAAAAGCAATTCTATGGAAGTAAGTTAAAACTAATACAAATTAACCGAATTTTTGTGAATAACCAAAAACACTAAAATTGGGTATAACGTATCGGAACTGGCGCAAATGACTAAAATAAAAAAAAAACTAACTAAAAATTAGCATTTTCTGGTGCTTTTGGTTAGTTTTGATTAGTGGTGTAACCAAGTTTCGATGAATTTCAGTTAGTTTTAATTTATTTTAGTCATTCGTATTTTCAATTTTAGCTTTTTTGGGTAGTTTTAATTAGTTATTAAATTAGCTTACGGTTACTTTCAGTTAGTTCCAATTTATTATCGTCATTTGAACCGGTTGCGATGCGTTATAATCAGTTTAAATGTTTTTGGTCAAATTAAGTTAGTCACCAGACTTCGGTTAAATTCAACTTACTTTAATATTTTTAATCTGTACCGACACGTTTTAGTCCTTTTTAGTGCTTATGGATACTTTTGGTTAGTTTTGGTTAGCCGTTCAATCAATTTTCGGTTGATTTCAGTTTGTTTTAAATTATTTTAGTCATTTGAACCAGTTCCGATACGTTATAACCGATTTTAATGCTTTTGGTTAGTTTAGGTTAGTCGCCCATATTCGGTTAATTTGGGATAGTTTAAACTTACTTTAAAATTTTGAATCTGTTCCGATACATTTTAGCCCGTGTTGATGCTTGTATTTGCTTTTGGTTAGTTTTGGTTAGTTATTCAATCAACTTTCGGTTACTTCTTGCTAGCTCCAATTTTTATAAGTGGTTTGAAGCGGTTCCGATATGTTTTGATCAAATTTAATGATTTGGTTAGTCCTAAAAATTTGGCTCGTTATGGTTAGTTTTAAACTATTTTAATGTTTGTAACCTGTTTCGATACGTTTTAGCCCGTTTTGGTGCTTTTGGTTACTTTGCTTAGTCGTTCAATCAACTTTCGGTTAGTTTCAGTTAGTTCCAATTTATTTTCGTTATTTGAACCGGTTGCGATCCGTTATAACCAGTTTAAATGTTTTTGGTCAATTTAAGTTAGTCTCCAGACTTCGGTTAAATTCAACTTATTTTAATATTTTTAATCTGTGCTGATACGTTTTACGTTAGTTTTGGTTAGTCGTTCAATCAATTTTCGGCTGATTTCAATTGGTTTTAAATTATTTTAGTCATTTGAACCAGTTCCGATACGTTATAACCAATTTAATGTATTTGATTTTTTTAGGTTAGTCGCCAATATTCGGTTAATTTTGGTTACTTTATCTTACTTTAATATATTGAATCTGTTCCGATACATTTTAGCCCGTTTTGTTGCTTTTATTTGCTTTTGTTTAGTTTTGATTAGTTATTCAATCAACTTTCGGTTACTTTTAGCTAGTTCCAATGTATATTAGACGTTTGAATCAGTTCCGATATGTTTTAATCAAATTTAATGTTTTTGGTTAGTTTGGGTTAGTCCTTAAAATTTGGCTCTTTTTGGTTAGTTTTAACTTATTTTAATGTTTGTAACCTGTTCCGATACGTTTTAGCCCGTTTTGGAGCTTTTGGTTACTTTTGGTTAGTCTTTCAATCAACTTTCGGTTAGTTTCAGTTAGTTCCAATTTATTTTAGTCATTTGAACCGATTCCGATACCTTATGATCAAATTTAAGTTTAAATAAACAAACTAACACGATATCTCACGCGTATGACGTCATGTGGCAAATGTAGCATGTACTTTTTAACAACTTGAGGCGCTATCTTAGGATAACAGAAACATTTTTAATGTTAAAATAACCTTATATCGGTATACATTAAATCGCATTAAGGGAATTTCCGCAAAAAATTTAGAGCAGCCTTAAGAACACAAGATTTTCATGACCGCCAGTTGGGAAAAAAGAAAGTGAATGGCTATTGCAAATTTTTATTTTTCCTGAACCAGTTCACAATAAAACACGTTTTCATTTAATTGGTGCAGACCAACTATTTTAATTTTGAAAAACAATTCTATAATCATACCCAGATTATTTGGTGCAGGACGCGTATAACCGCCACGTCAAGGTTAAAGTTGGCCGACGAGGAATTTGCCGATCTTTTGCATCTGGTGTGGGTTTATCTGGGACTAGAGCTTGCCCTGACTATTTCTTGGGATGGCTGGCCATCCCGAGGAGGCGGAGCTTTAAACGAATTCTTGTTTCATGCGTTAGGTGGGAGGTTTCGCATCTGGTGTGGGTTTATCTGGGATATAGGTAGAATGAATTCCATCGTGTTAAGGTGGATTCTCATGCGTCCGATATCCGACGATACGATGATCCGACAGCGTTTCTATTGGTTACAATATTCATCTTCCTATTGGTTGGATTGACATGATTTTCGTATCCGAATTTAACAGGCAATTTGACATTCTACGTTTTCTTTTATAAACAAACCTGAAGTAATAATTTTGAATGAGACACAGGAAGAATTCCCATTTATTCAACACAGTTAGAGGGACCCAAAGATAGGTTTTAACCGACAAATGTACCATGATCTTGTCCTTCGTACTAAACTGAAATTACCTTAATATAAGTGCAAATCCATTGTTTATATAATCCTTATACAATGGCAAATCTCTCGCCAGCAAAAATCGATTCATGCACACGATTGGTACGGGTTAAAATTAATTAATATATTAATAACATTAGTAGATTTTGAAATTCTCCCTACCAATCCTCAAATAGTACAAACATCTGTCCTAATGGGTTACAGTCTCATTTCCTTTTATAAATTATGTTAAGCATTTTGCTGTGCTCGATTTTTATAAGTATTCGGAACCCAAAATCTTTTACTTAGATTGATTTGTTAATATGTAGTAGCAGACGCAGACGGGATACATATAACACATTATATAAATAAACAAAACAAATAAAAAGTGAGGTTAAGAAACACACGATATCGGACAAAAGTTAAAATAATTTTAACTCCATACGACATCGGATGATTTTTAAAATATTCGGATAATAATTGGCGCCAAAACATTCTGACCAATAGGAGCTCCGTCTGAATCGTCGGATATCGGACGCATGAAAATCCACCCTTACGGACGGGTAACTTAACGTGTGCCCTAAGACACCTTTTATAATTTCTACGCTTTTCGGTCCCCCTGCTTTGTTCCAGAGAAGCGAATATTTATGCAGAACTTTTCGTGTCTTCCTCTAAATGTTTGATTGGCACTAAGAGCATTCTTGACATCAGTTGTTGCCAACAAATTTAAAGTACCACTAGCACAGCGCTTATGTTTTGGAAGCAATGGATAATTTCCATTTTCTTGGAAGTCGCCCATGTCATCCTCACTATTGTATTCGTCATCAGTTTCTGGAAGAGGTAATTTAAGTCCAAATACAGAAAATGCTTTTACAAAATTACTTCCGTTAACTGTGATAGTGGATAGTATTTTATTATTGTCTAGTTCGAAAGAAACATGTATATCCTCGAGAATTTCTGATACGCTATCGTGATTGTGTGAGCCAGGAAATCTGCGCCAAGTTAGTGCAATAGAATGTCTTGAAAAGAATAAAATGTACCGTAACTCCCATAAAACTTCTTCTTCTTGCCGATCAAATATTTGCTGTGGTACAAACATATTTTGCATTACAAAGCCTTTCTTTAATATTAACCATTTCTTCTTTATATAATTCATCAATTTTATCTGTCAGTGTTCTTCTACTCATGACTTTCAGGTGTGTGTTTGAGAAAAAATCTCGAAAACTTTCATGATCTACAACGGATAGTGGCACCATTGTTTTTACTACAAAGTTCAAAAGTTTCCTGACTGTCGTATTTTTTGTTTGCATCTCAAGCTGCTTTCGATGGTAGTTTGTGTGGAAGTACTTGCGTCCGAATCGAGGCTTTTTTATTTATTCCTGACAGTTATTTTTTTATGATCTTCGTATTTTCAGCAACTCTCCTGGTGTTTGTTTGTTAAATGTTTTAGAAAGTTCGATGATGATGAGTAAAATCCTTTCAGTTGTATATTTTTCCGCAGGCATAGAAAACATTTCGCTTTTAATGTATTTTCTTTAAATTCGGTAGGGACAAAAAATGTTCCATCGAATAATGGTTAATGGTGAAGACAAAATCTTCCTAACTGTACCCAAAATTATCTTAAGCACTTAAATTACTTTCAAAATAGTTAAACTACGTCTGATGTAGTTGAGAGTATGAAAAGTAATTAAACTATCAAAAGTAGTTAGAACCAAGTATTTAATTACTTTTTCAACTACTTTTTTGAGTATTTAAATAAAATAATAAATCTACTCAAGTACAACTACTTCAATCGAACAAGTAATTTGAGTACAACTACTTTTCTGAAAAAAGTAGTTAACTACGTAGTTAACTACTTTAGTAGTTAACTACTGCCCAGCACTGCCCTGGGGCCTCATTTTAGGGCTTCGACCCCAGAGCCTCTTTTTCAAAATATTTAGAAAATAGAGACCCCACAGCGGTGGCCCCATTTTAGGACTGTGCCCCTAGTTATAGTTTAGCGAGAATCTCTTACTCACGTAGTTCCTTTCGCTAGAAATAAAATATTCTAATAAATCAATAACAAAAAAGTTTCCCGTATAGGTAACATGTAATTTTCTACCACACTCCCAGTGGGGCACCCAGAGCCTGTATGTAGCAGTCGTAAAAAGACTTTATGACACTCGTCTACGGCTCGTGTCACCAAACTGTCTCATTGGTGTGAAAAGTCTTATTTTCAGCACTTGTTGCACAATATACTATTTCTATTTTGCGTTCAATTTGATACGCAAATGCGTGTCGAAAAGAACTTCTTTTCGATACGGCTTCTGTTGACTGGTTGCTAGGATATTAACAAAATTGTTCAATGTCAAGGCCCACTAGCAAAAATTTCGACACCTCTTTCAATGGGATTTCTAGTAATAAAGACGTCAAAAATGACAATATGGCCGCCCAACTGTTGATCGGGACTAGATTAAATTAATAGTTTTCATTAAAAAACCTTCGCGAAATAGAAAAAATAGTATAAAATACACTTTAAAAAGTGTATTTTATACATTTAGCACACTCGCACGTTAGGAAACTCCACGCAAGCGGGTCGTTTCCTAATTTCGTGCTATTGCGAAAAAATATGATATTTTAAAACAAGTATCTTAATATACCATTTTTTCACTATAAATAAAGCGGTTCTTTATAGGCCGGAATCAATTCTATTGGTTTTCACGGTCACGCCACGCAGTGTCTTAGACTTAGATACCTAAACTACCAATTTTCAGGCCCATAATAGTTTTACAACTTGAGCTACAATCCCTTCTACAAAAATAAACGACCCCTTTATGGTCACTACTCCCTTAACACCCGTAATTGAAATTTGGAAAAATGATGATGGTGTTTTTCCCTTTGTAATTGCATTGTGTTGGTTTATTTAGATATAAAATATTTTCGTTTTTGTTGGGAACTATAAGTTTAATCTAACATTTTATGATTAATACAAAACCAAATGGTTTGAAAAGAAAACATGATTGATTAATAAATGTATGGAGTGTACAATTTTATGAATAATATTTTCATGCCTAATTTTCATCTCATCCCTTTTTAAAAAAACAAGTAGGTAGGTATTTTAATTCCAGATAATATTTACTCATACCTGAAAGGATCTTTTGGGAATCTAAAAAAATATTTTTCACCATCACTTTTACTGAAACAGTTAGCCACTGCACAAAATCCAACCATCGTTATAGAAAACGCAACAACAGTCCCTAAATAATGTCTCCCTCGTCCTCGTATAATACGTTTGTGCTAAAACTCCCCAAAGTTTCTGCGAGTCTATGAGAAAACTGGATTGAACCGCTCTTACCTCAGGCGGCAAAATCGAGATTTTTATGCATTTGACGCTACCGTTCATTAATTCTACCGTGCAAGAACTAACCAAAACTAACCCAAGGCTA
Organism: Pissodes strobi; assembly: GCA_016904865.1. NCBI lineage: Eukaryota > Metazoa > Arthropoda > Insecta > Coleoptera > Curculionidae > Pissodes > Pissodes strobi. The sequence goes on along the minus strand of MU185755.1, from coordinate 41,181 downwards.
ACCCTAAATTAAGATAAAAATGTAAATTAATAAAAAACAATAAAAAAATCTTCGCGACCGACGGGAATCGAACCCGCAGCGCCGGGATAAGACGCAAGCACGCTACCCTCTACATTACCGAGGCCTTGCAGAAACTTTCTTAGAACGTAGTGAAATATGCAGTTAATCAAAAAGGTGATGCTGGTTGCATAACACGGGATTTGAAGTTTAAATAAAACGGCCGAGGTCTGTACCTAGACGCTTCTATACATTCTCAGCACCCTTAGATTTAAATAAGCCTAGCGACCTTTGACAATTCCCTTGTCAATGCTAGCAACCTTATTGATATGGATGACTTGACGATACTCCGACAATATCATTTCATTCCATCGCATACTTCCGCTCGCTACGGGGGCTCAAGAAAAGGAAACTAACTAGGTACTAACCCAAGACATACCCAAAAACAAGAAAAAAACAGTTTAGAAATCCTTAAAAAAAAATTTAAACACCGACGGGGTTTGAACTCGAGTCGCCGAAGTGAAGGCTAATCATTCAAACCCCTAGACCACCAGGGCACTAGAGATGGGTAACTCACGAGTGAGTTGACTCGAAGAGTCAACTCGTTTAAAGGAGTCACTGAGCTGTTCGACTCGTTTTTATTTGCATGACTCTCGACTCTTTCGTATGTTCGTGTTTGTACCGACGGGTCACGTAGAGACAGGGCGGGAGTCGACTCGGTGTTTTGGCTCCCTCGACTCGTTTTTATTGGCATGAATCTCGAATCTTTCGTGTTTGAACGTTTGGACCGACCGACACGACGGGTCAGGTAGAGATAGGCTGGGAGTCGACTCTGTGTTTTGGCTTCCTCGACTCGTTTTTATTTCCATGACTCTGGACTCTTTCGTGTATTCGTGTTTGGACCAAAAATGATTTGGGTTATGGGATCATGAGATTCGAATCATTAAAATGAGCCCATCTGTCCACCATTAGATTAGTTTTTTTAAATTTTATCGATTAGGAAAAATAGATGCATGAAAGTTAGTTTTTAATATTGGTATGAGGATGAGGTATAGATATGAATATAAATAAAACATGCACATGTCGATTTAAGAATATTCGTGTTGTCTTGATTGATGTTCTTGTGCCTGTTTCAATTCGTAATCGCTTAAATAGATAAATAACCCTTTTCACACTTGATGAGAATGCTGGATTATATTAATCAATTGACTCAAACTAACCCAGAGAAACGACTTTATTTGTGATAAAAACAAACTAATATTTTCTCTTACAGCGAAAATAAGAATTAAACCAACAAAATATAAATAATATAAATTAAAATAGAACAGTTATATTCAAATAACTCATTAACAAGAGGAATCAATTTAAATCGAAACCAAATGCCTATTATCTAGATCTGAAAAATGAGAATTAATATTATTTTATTCCAAATTCAAGTGAAAGAACGGGCTTTCGCGGTACAACTCATGCGTAAATCCATTATATTAGCTTGATGAAAGACGTTTAAATTTTGAAACCAATCGACTCTGTTTGAGTCGACTCTCCGAGTAAACTCTTTAATAAGAGTCTGAGTTAATGAGTTAGCTCACTGGATAGAGTCACACTGCCCAACTCTACAGGGCACATACAAACGATTGGTTGCATCACAAAGACATAGCGGAGGCAGGAATGAAAATGACATTGTCTCATTATCCGCAAATAAATGGATGTGCATGATACAAAGAAAAATTGTATCAGGATGGATGTGTGTTAACAGATAGCGGTTAAAAAAAAAAGCAAACATAATCTTACTAACCCAACTAACTGAATCTAACCCAAGAAACCAAATAAAAAAAGCAAACTTAATCTTAAAAAAAGGTAGAGAATAGGGCTGCCAGATTGTATGAAATGAAAAGCGGGAGGCCCGGTGACGATACCAGGTTTCCACGATCATCGTCAAAATAGCGAAAGTACATAATTTTTTGTACACAAGATGATTCTTATTGATTTTTTCTATGACTGTAAATAGTATGTATGTATGTAGTATGCATAAAGGCTGATTTATAGTTGCAGTAACGTATCACTTAAGAAGTAGCAGTAAGCCGTAAGGAAAATAAACATTCAGTCAGTAATGTAACCATTTAGAGTTCCGTAAGACTTAGCAGTAAGCAGTAAGCCGTATGCAGTAAGAAGTAAGAAATGGTTTATTTTCATTTCTTACGTTACGGCATAACGAATCGGACGAGATCGTCGGCCTTCGTACGTGATCGGTATTTCTATTACTTGTAATTGGTCGGGTTTTGTATAATATTTTTCGGGATAGTTTTTTAGTAGCAAAAAAAACACATGATACTGCTGCCCTAGTTAAAATAACATCATCCATCTTAAAAGTAAAATATTTTTAAGTTATAATTAGATCCCTTAAAATAAATAAACAAAAAACATAACCTAAAATCGGTAACACGTTAATTTTCTTACGTCAACTATAAATGGGTGCTTCACTACTGTTTAAGTTTACGGCTACGGTTACTTCTTAAGTCATACGTTACTGCAACTATAAATCAGCCTTAAGATATAAAAATCGTTGTTGCTGACCTCACATCCTATGCCGATGCCGTACGCCTGCGCAATATGATAATGTCATTATTTTCAAAAACAGAAAGCTTGCGACGTGTTAACAGAAGAAGGTTTTATTATTAAAACAATAATAAATATCCTATAATATCCTAGTACTAAAATCAAAACATGCCAATTACAATTTACCAAATTACCGCCAAATTTCGTTTAACTGCAACTTGTTTTGTGATCTCGACCTGTCGGCACCATACGTAAATTGATATCATAGAAAATAGTCAAAAGCGGTCTTATGCTGCGGGTCCAAAGGTCACGTTTTTCATTAAACATTAAATGCCATTTCTTTGACAGATTTTACATGCAAAATCTGCCACGAATGAAGTTTTTACTGAAAATTGTGACTTTTGGACCCGCACGATAAGATCGCTTTTGACTATATCATCGATTTTGAAAGGTAAAATAGATCGGCAACAGAGGGAGCGAATAGAACTAATAGGAATGGGTGAATTAGAAATGAGAAGATATCGATATTTAGTTACTAATTCGATTTTATTCTGCACATGAGGATTTTAATGATGGCTGTCCGAGAGTCCGAGATGTTATTGTATTTAACGATTTCGGGATATTTCGGGAGGATCAAATGAAAATTTGGAGTTTGATAATTGACTTTAGAAGGTGGGAGGGTTCCTGAGAAATCGGGAGGCTCCCGCCTAAATCGGGATGTCTGGCAGCCCTAGTAGAGAAGAAACGCAGTGCAACCGACGGGAATCGAACCCACGCCGCCCACATGACAAGCAAATGCTCTAACCACTACACTACTAGGCCGCTAGGAAAGAACGCGCTGCATCGCATTTAAAGATCCTTTACACAAATAGTGCACTATGTAAAAATCGAGCTCTCCTATTGGTCGATCCATCTCGTATTACGATATGTCTGCGTGATGCAATCGATTCCTATCAAGACCTCTTGTGGTGTAGAGGTTTAGATCGTTGGGTCTCACCTGGAAAACGCGGGTTCGAACCCTGTTGCATTTTTTAATTTTTTTTAAAGATTATGTTTCTAAACAGCTTTTTTTCTTGATTTTGGGTATGTCTTGGTTTAGATTGGGTTAGCACCTGGTTAGTTTCCTTGTCTTGAGCCCCCGTAGCGAGCGAAGCGAGCGGAGGTCCATGCGGATCGACCAATGGGAAAGGCCGATTTTTATATAGTGCACTATTTGTGTAAAGGATCTTATAATGCCGCTGCATCGTAAAGACATTGGTAATTGAGGTATTTGTAGTGTAGGTGGCGTTGATTGATTCGTCACTCGTATTCTGCGCATGCGGAAGCCAGGGAGCCAAAGTAATATTCCTGTGTATAGACGCGAATTTGAACAACGTGCGTCGATAAAAATTGGCACACATATCAGGGATAGTGATATAAGTATACCAGTGATAACAGAATGAATTTGCATCCCGTCAGGGTGTCTCAAAAAATTTAAATTCAGAAAAACAAGGAATAAATTTTCTGCGCCCTTAGAACTAAATTAGTTTACTAACCTTATTGATCGATGTGCGTCGACAAAAATTGGTGCACATATCAGGGATAGTCATAGAAGTATACCAGAGATATCAAAATGCATTTGGATCCCGTCAGGGTGTCTCATAAAATTAAAACTCAGAAGAACAAGGAATAAATTATCTGCGCCCGTAGAATTAAATTAGTTTACTAACCTTATTAATCGATGTGCGTCAACAAAAATCGGTACACATATCAGGGATAGTCATAGAAGTATACCAGAGATAGCAGAATGCATTTGCATCCCGTCAGGATGTCTCAAAAAAATTAAAATTCAGAAAAACAAGGAATAAATTATCTGCGCCCTTAGGATTAAATTAGTTTACTAACCTTATTGATAGATGTGCGTCGACAAAAATTAGTACACATATCAGGGATAGTCATAGAAGTATACCAGAGATGGCAGAATGCATTTCCATCCCGTCAGGGTGTATCAAAAAATTCACAGATTTTCCAAGACGCAAACATCTTAGGCGTATTGAAAATACCAGACACAACTGTTATGACTCATCAATTTCATTATTTTTTTCACCAAAAATTGCTTTTAATTTTTTCCTTTGTCCGTAAGACCTACAACATTCTGCATTTGACCTCAACTTGACAGCTTTCTTTTTATCTTCTGTAAAATGTATTTATCTACTTTCAATTGGTAATATGAATTTTACAGTTCTATAAATCGTTTTGTAAGGGCACCTGTTACAGAACTAGTGCTGTAATAGTTGCCTTTACAGCTCTAGAGCCGTAATGAAAAAAAAACGGTTTTTTATTAACATTTTTCTGTTAAATAAAACCACACTTTTTAGAAGAATGATTTATTTATTATTAACAATTATAAAATTAATTATCAATTATTAATTAAAATTAATTATTATTAAATTATAACACTTAAGGTTTATTATAAACATTAATAATACACTTTTTACAGTTAGAAATCTGTATAAAGTGGATGTGATGGAGCCCTTTACGTTCGAATTTCCAATCATTAAATCCGTGTCTGACCCCATGATCTTCTTTGCTATTTGTTTCTTATTTTCTAAAGAATTCTCAACGTAGCCTTCTGCGTAGAAAAGGATTTCCAGCCCCCGTGACGCTTTAACATATGCATATGAATACTACACTGCAAAAAGGATGATGCTCACTAAAACCAAGTTTTTGGCTACGGCAAATTTAAAGTTAAGACCACTGGTATAAAATCCTACAATATTTTTTACCAATGTTATCACCGCCTAATTTTTTGACTAGTATACTATCAATCCATACCTCAAATCGCTTGTTTTTTTCTATGTTTATTCGAAAAAACAAAAACAAACAAAAAAAGTACAAACTTTTTTCTGCAAGAAAGATAAATGTCATGACTGTCATCCTTTTTGCGCAATAAGACAAAAGGTTTTACCTTTCACTACAACTCAATATTTTTACTGTTACTATTTAATATATATCAGAAAAAGAACTAAGGTAACAAAAATTAAACCAGTACCAGTGGAGAAATACTTTTAGCCGTCAGTACACCATTTTATTGTGAATTCTTATCTTTAGATTTTGTGGCTTTAGATTTTGCTGTTGTAGTTTTAGGTTTTGCTTTTATAGTTTTAGATTTTGCTTTTATAGTTGTAGATTTTACTTTTGTGGTTTTAGCCTGAGATGTTTTTGGTGCATGAGGTAGCTTGTCAAAATAACTTTTTGTGGCTGGATCACAAAACTGTTTTAAATGTTGAAGGTCCTGAAATTTTTCTTCAGAAATTGGTTTAAGGCCTGAAAAATAACATCTTTGTCATAATTTAGAATATAATGTCACAAGATAGGTAACTTTGCGAAGTGGGTTTGGCAAGAAAAAATCCTTTCGGTTGAAGTCTGGACAAACAAGTGGTGCAGATGATGGTTGAGGTCTGATTAAAGGAGGTCTGGTTAAAGGAGGATCTATGCTCCACTAATCTGCTATGTTCAGATTGAAATAGAATTTCTCTTACAGGTCTTGTGGCAATTGAATTTTTCTTCATGTAATGTGGCGCAAGAAAAGAGATCCAATCCCTAAAGAAAGTGTAGTCAACACTAAATACTTGAAATGGTGAAGGCTTAACTCGTGCATTTTGTACCACATTAACCCATTTTTCTGGTACTTCACAAGGTGATTTCTGATTAACGACAGCCATATTTCTGTCGCATTCCATATAAGAGTGACCACGAATTGGAAACGTGGTTTTGACAGATTCCAGGTGTTGTTTTTATTTTGTCCACTGCAAGAATCGCAAAATATTTCTAGGTGTTTCACTTGGGGGGTCCAAAACATAAAAAATAAAATGATTTAACATTGAGGTTACCTCGTCAACCCCTTTTGAGCCGATTTTTTCTGAGTAGCAATAAAAAACTGAGTCTCCACTGCATAAAATATGAATGTTGAACATGTAGAAGCTTATCTGACGGCAATAATACACATCATTGGTTGCTATATTCGGTAGGCTCAGCTTTTCTTTTCATTTCCTAGTACCTGCCTTAAACCAAAGCCATTGTTAACTGATTCACCGTCACTATTTTCATTATTTGAGGCACTAACACCATTATCAGTCTGCATTTTCCCACGTTAGTTCCGAGAATTCGGTTAAACAATAAAAATAGCACTAACCAGTGTAATACACAACATTAAACTAAACGTAAACAAGCCTACGTGACTCGCGCGCCGGAATGACTCTCATCCTTGTTGCGTTGGTCGGGATGTTGAGTTGTTGAGAAAATCTGCTTATATCTTGATTTTTCTTGACTGAAATCATAGTTCTCAACATTGAGTAGTGAGTCCAACATCGTGTAGATGGTTTCTGGGAGCGTTGCTTTCCGGAAAAATAACCCGAAAGGATTTTCTCAGACACCTCCTTTATTTTGTTAGCTTTGCACCAATCTTCAAACTTCTGGTACTCCAACTCATACCGCGCCTTGGATTTTGTCGGCACTAAACTTGAGATCGCTTCGTTTGCCGCTGCTTCCATATCAGAGGGTAAACTTCCATCAGAATCGCTCATTTTGAAAAGCGCTTTTTATATTTTTGGATTTGTGTGACAAAGTTTCGACAGTAACCATGCGAAAGGTAACTTGATTAGTAAACTTAATAGCAGGTGCATTTTTACAGGGGCATTTTTATTTTTAGAAATGCCTTTTGCCAAATATTTTTATTCATAGATGAAAGTAGATAAAATTTTGTACAATATTCTTGTTGTAAATTCATATTACTACACTCGATGTTTTATCAAACTCGGCTGACGCCTCGTTTGACAACTTTAACATCTCGTGTCGTGATATGAATCTTTACAACACTAATATTGTAAATAACTATTTTCTTTTCTTCAATGGTAAAACTTTTTCTTCCTCATTTTTAGTATTGAAAATACTTCTGGGCGCATGTATATGGGACCCGTCTTCCTAAAATCGACAGATAACATGCGACTTGGTACGGTCCGGGTTCAATAATCTGCATATATAGTCAACATGTAACTCGATATTTTAACGGCGCGCCGGGATAAGCAAGTACGGATGGGAATAAATAAATAAAAAAAAGTTTGTACAACCGGAACCTAACCTAAATGAAATTAATAATTGGGTATGCCAGGAAAACGCTCCCATTGCCTTAAATAAGTACTTAATCAGCTATATGGACAGTTTATCTCATAGTTTCGAATTTCAGGCCCGATTTTGGGTAGCTTTGTGTGCTGTTTTAAAGAAATTTTGTATGAATATATTTTTAATTTCCTAGAAGTATTATTAAATAAAAAAAAGTACGTCTTACATGTTGAAAAAATAAGTTGAGACTAAGTGAAACTAACCGAAAGTTGCTTGGACGACTAACTCAAACTAACCCAAACTAACCAAATGTATTAAAATTGATTATAACGTATCGGAACCCCGCTTCAAATGACTAAAATAAGTTGAGAATACGTGAAAGTAAACGAAAGTTGATGGGACGACTAATCCAAACTAACCAAATCTATTAAAATTGATTATAACGTATCGGAACCTGTTCAAATGATTAAAATAAGTTGAGACTAAGTGAAACTAACCGAAAGTTGAATCGACGACTAACCCAAACTAACCAAATCTATTAAAGTTGATTATATAGTATCAGAACCGGTTCAAGTGACTAAAATAAGTTGAGACTAAGTGAAACTAACCGAAAGTTGATTGGACGACTAACCCAAACTAACCAAATCTATTAAAATTGATTATAACGTATCGGAACCGCTTCAAATGACTAAAATAAGTTGAGAATAAGTGAAATTAACCGAAAGTTGATTGGACTACTAACCCAAACTAACCAAATCTATTAAAATTGATCATAACGTATCGGAACCGGTTCAAATGACTAAAATAAGTTGAGAATAAGTGAAACTAACCTAAAGTTGAGTCGACAACTAACCCAAACAATCCAAATCTATTAAAAACGGTTATAATGTATCGGAACCGCTTCAAATGACTAAAATAAGTTGAGAATAAGTGAAAAAAAACGAAAGTTGAATCGACGACTAACCCAAACTAACCAAATCTGTTAAAGTTTATTATAACGTATTGGAATCGCTTCAATTGACTAAAATAAGTTGAGAATAAGTGAAACTAACCGAAAGTTGAATCGACGACTAACCCAAACTAACCAAATCTATTTAAATTGGTTATAACATATCGGAACCGCTTCAAATGACTAAAATAAGTTGAGAATAAGTGAAATTAACCGAAACTTGATTGAACTACTACTCTAAACTAACCAAATCTATCAAAATTGATTATAACGTATCGGAACCGGTTCAAATGACTAAAATAAATTGAGACTAAATAAAACTAACCGAAAATTGATTAGACGACTAACCCAAACTAAACCCAAACTATCCAAATTTATTAAAATTGATTATAACGTATCGGAGCCGGTTCAAATGACTAAAATAAGTTGAGACTAAGTAAAACTAACTGAAAGTTGATTGGACGACTAACCCAAATTAACCAAATCCATCAAAATTGATTAAAACGTATCGGAACCTGTTCAAATAACTAAAATAAGTTGGGACTGGGTGAAATTAACCGAAAGTTGATTGGACGACTAACCCAACTAACCAAATCTATTAAAATTGATTATAACGTCTCGGAACCTGTTCAAATGATTAAAATAAGTTTAGACAAAGTGAAACTAACCGAAAGTTGAATCGACGACTAACCCAAACTAACCAAATCTATTAAAATTGATTATAACGTATCAGAACCGGTTCACCTGACCATCATGAAATTTTGTACAGATATTTTCAAGAGTATAGTAAAGGACATAGAACACTTCTAGCTTTTACCCGCGCCTTCGCTTGCGTGGATTTTTACGGTTTTTTATTAATCCTATTTTCCACGCATAAACTACTTTCGTAAATTGAATGATGATCGGTTCATTAAATTTTGTTCAGATATTTTCAAGAGTATA
>MU185755.1:12532-31237 GCA_016904865.1 Pissodes strobi | reverse complement strand
AAGCGTGACTAGTGGGATCCCAGGATTGGTTCTTTTTAGTTCCGCTTAATTAAGCAAACAATAGTATAAAAGGGAGTTAGGTAGATTTTAATTTTAGTTTTAATCATCTCCTGATGATGCTAACATGGTTAGCGAAACGCGCGTCTAGTGCAAATATTCTGTTTCGGTATTGTGGATAAAACTCTGTTTTAGTGCTTGTTGCCGAAGATTCCAAACCCCAACGTAGTTAAGGTTATGTTTGTTTTTTATTAATTTACTTTTTTTTCTTAATTTTGGGTTAGCCTTGGGTTAGTTTTGGTTAGTTGTTGTTGGTTGCGACCGAAGCGAGCGGAGGGCCATGCAAAGCCATAATAATACCTATTATTCTTGTTTCGCCATTGCGCATGCACGGTTTTGCATCGAAAATTTAAGGAGCGCTAGACTTGTAAAATCAGGAAAAAAAATTGCAGCACGACAACCCAATCTTACATCTTTTCCAACAACGACTCACATAATCAGTTATTTACAGGTAGTATTTGTAGTTAAATCCAATCGGGGAGCAACAGTAAGATATTCAATCTAAAATTGAAAATACGCATGCGCAACGTTATGTTCCAAGCTTCTAGTTCTAGGGTTCCATAGTTGAACGGTCCGGCTAGATGTTAATGTAAATGTAAACACTTATACCATACCATACCACAGAAATAGTTGCAGAGGATCTTTAAATACCAAAATCAAAATAGTGCTCAGTAGTGTATAGTTAGAGAATAAGTGATGTTTTTGCATTTTATTACATAACTAACTTTGAAGGGTGACATTTTTATATGATATTCAGTAGTGCTGAACGAAAATAGTACTAGTACTGCGAGTGCCATGCTTTCGCGAAGTCAACATGGTTTCACAAGTTCCACTCCATATTGCTGAATCCAAAGGTATCGTTACTTTACTATCGTTAGTTATTTCGGGTGCGTAATTCAGCAACGGATTTTCAAGTGAGTGACTAAAATGGACACGCAAGTTGAGTTTCCGAAACCCCAATCGGGGGATGACAAGTCTGAAGCTGCAGCGTCTTATGCACTTGCAGTTCAAAATTTTAAAAATGCCCAACCACCAGCCAGTTGTGACAATAACGAAAATCTTAAAGAACCATGTAAAAAAGATTCACAAACAATATGTTTATCTGAAATAACTGAAAAACTAAATCAATCTGAGCCAGAGCCCTTTGACGATGATGGTGTCTTTACTCCTGTAGTTAGTAATAGTAGGAAGGAACGAAAAATTGAAAAAAAGAAACAGAAACATAATTTATTGAATGGTGTTGCTGAGAAGCATGAAAGACTTGATAAGACAAGTGATAAAAAGGATTTCCATGTAGTAAAGCAAAAATCTGAAAGAGATGAAAAAGAGAGAGATTATGCTTACTGTAAATATACAGAACAACCAGTTGATGGTAAAAAAGTCTTTGTAGCTGCTCCATTACCAAAAGTCAATCCTTGGCAAAAATATCCAGGTGCAAGCCAAAGTCGTAAAAGTTTAAACATTCCATCATCACCTGTCAGTGATAGACGAGTACTGCAACCCAAGAAACAAGAGGTGTTGGTCAAGAGGCAAACATTTGTGGAAGCAAGTGAACAAAGTTCTGCCAGACCTTCCAATGATAAGAGAAGACTCAATCAAAAGGTAAAAGTTCTAATTACCTATTGTAAGTTTGCAACTTGCAACATGGTAGATCTAAGTAATAATGTACATATTTGGGGTCTAAATATTATAAACCCAACCATATCAGTCTTTTTTTCAATTTTAATCGATAGCTTATGCTTTATGGAATAGATTAAAAGTGAAAATTGCTTGGAAACTTGACCTTACAATTATTTTCCTCCGTAATATTCACTACCATAGATAAATATATATAAGGGTTCACTAATTTTCAATATGAAAACTATGTTAACTGTATTTTTTATTTATTTATTTAATTTACAGGCCTTACCCATGATTACAAAATAATTTAACAACTACAATAAGTCTTATAACCTCAAATAAACTAAATAAGTACACATCACAAATTTCCACTATCACAGAATATGAAAATACAATTGGATTATGATTAACAATCAAACCCAGAATATTGCCCAACAGCATTTACATATGAAACTCTCCAATAAATTGCACAAAGCTCCTCTCACTTAAACGAAAGTCAATGTCGGGTGACAAATTATTGTCCAATCTCACCAATCTAGATGTAAAAGTATTGTATGTATTTAATGTTGATTCTATAGAATGGTTGAAACAACTGATTAAGCCATGTATACATTGAAGGAAGTAATATACCAATAACCTGTAGTAAATCTGGACAAAATATGGTGGCATTGAATATTTTATAAAGATTCTTTAAGTCCCTCTGTTCTCTACATTCTTTAAGAGGAGCAAGAGAAAATCTCTCATACAAAATATTATAATCATAATGGTAATTCTCAATAGGGTGAAAACCTGCCTTAAAGGCAAGATATCTTAAAAAACTTCATTGTACCTGCTCGAGACTATGAATATGGCAGACATAAAGCGGGTTATACTGATGAAGTCTATTACAATAATGTTCTGATTAAGGTACAATATTTATTTATTTTATTTATTTATTTATTCACAAAGATTACAAAGAGATTCATTACAGCTGTAACATAACCTATGTATCTACCAGATCAAGGTTTGTGTTTCATTTATTTATACAAGTTCCTTTGTGTGCCTAGGTTAAACCCATATGCACTTAAACAGAATTTATCCTGTACTGGTAGGTATGTTATATTTTAATTGAATCTAATATTATATTACACATATTGCACTTAAATGGCTATACTAACAGTGATAAAAACACAGAAACAAAAATACTGAAACAAAGCACCACAGACGTTATTCGAAATATTCCAGAATATAGTTCTTGATTTTCAAACATACACCTGCGAACTTCCTTTCTAAACCTATGTAATGTTTTTAGTGTTCTTATTTTTAGTGGGAGAATATTATATAATTTTGGTCCCTAGTATTGAAAGTTGTTTTTATAAAATTCACTTTTTGATTTTGGTACCTTTCCTTGTTCATTTGTTCTTGTTCTAGTGTTATGAGGATGGTTAATTGAGTTTAGAATAATACTATTCTGATAAATATAGCAACCCGCGGCACAGACATAAAGCGAGCACAAGTCCTGAACTCTTTTATTATATAGAAGGCTAGTTGGATATAAGGGATGTTTTCTGTATATAACTTTTATAATTTTATTTTGAATTGCGTTCAATGGCTTTAATGTAGTACTGTATAAACCCCCCCAAACCTTGCCCCAAACTATTATTCCATATCACAGGATCGATTCGACCAAACTATAGTATAACATCAAAAGAACCTGCTCATTTAAAAATTGCCTCAGTAAGTAAAATTTGTACACTAAATATCTTAGTTTCTTTGTTATGAAATTAATATGATCCTCCCATTTCTAGCTGCTATCGATATACACACCCAAAGACTTAATAGTCAAAGTCAAAGTCAAAAATGCTTTATTAGTGCAAGATAATGTTGTCATTTACAAAGCAGGTTAAAATAATTAAACAAAGTATTCCATAAAATACAGGAACAAAACAAAAACAATTTTAAAATAATCTAAAAAAACAAATTGACATCAAGCAAACATCAATATACTTGCATGTTATATACTAACAATATTAAAAATGCCAAGAAATATAACCTTAAAATACAGACACATAGAGAAAAACTATAAATAAGATAATAATGAATTTAATATTTATATATGAAGATAAAGTCCCCTAAGCATTTATCTCAACATTCGCCAGCGCAGGGATGTCAGTCAAAGGAGTCGGCATAAAACTCTGCCACAGTGTAGTAGCTCTTACTCACCAATAACCTTTTTAAGTGACTTCTAAATAATTGCAAAACATGCAGAGATTTAATATTGCTATTGGCTTTGATGGTGTTCCGGGATATATTTTGAAGGGCTGTGGTCACCTACTAACCCGACCATTGACGTTTATGTTTGATCTTTGTCTTAAGACGTCAACCTTTCCCAGTGAATGGAAGGTTAGTAAAATAATTCCCGTTTTTAAGGGTGGTTTAAAGTGGGAGGTGGCAAACTATAGACCAATTTCCATTCTTAATTCTATTTCTAAGGTGCTTGAAATTGTTCTTTTCAATAAACTGTATGAGGATATTAGACATCATATTGCTGCTCAGAAATATGATGTCTAATATCCTGGTACAGTCTATTGAAAAGAACAATTTCAAGCACCTTAGAAATAGCATGATTCCCTACCCCAAAAATCTACTTTGACGCACTTAGTGATTTTCTCTCAGTACATCCATACTTCACTAAACAAAAAGTCTCAAGTTGATGTTATATTTACTGACTTCCAGAAGGCTTTTGACAGGGTTAAGCATACTGTAGTGGTTAAGGCCCTTCAGCGAATGAATGTAGCACCGGCTCTCACTATGTTGTTTATTTATTTTTTATTTATTTATTTATTTCAAAATCTTATTACAAAAAACATAAATACTTAAATATATACAGATTGTTTAACATTTAAAAGTTTATAAAGGCACCTAAGTGTTGCAACAAAAGTCAGTTAACTTATGTAACAAAATATTTCTAAGAACTAAACTAGCTCAAATTAATTCATGAATTTTATTATTATCTTTATTCATTAATTTAAAATTATAACTAATCAAATACAAATTGAAAAACATTGTAATTTTCAATAATAAATTTTTTACAGTCTTTATTAAATTTATTTCTATTTCCTATGTTTCTTATTACATGGGGTATTATATTATAAACTTTAGGTCCTATGTAGCTGATAAACCTCAAATTAATGTTGTTATAGTTAACAGGTATTTGTTTATTTCCATCTGCCTTATTACGAGTGTTATAAATATGGTCTATACCATTCCATAAATTTTTATTTTTATAAATATATGGACAAACAGTGGATATATATAAAGTTCTAATGTTACATATTTTTTCAGAGAATAGTAAGTGGGATGGATATAATCGGTGTTCTTTGTATATAATTTTAAGTATAGACTTCTGAACTATGTTCAACTTGTATAGACAATTATTATACAGTCCACCCCATATCAAGATACCATATCGTAATAGCTGTTCAACGAGAGACTTATAAATATTCTCGATAATTGCCCTGCTTAAAAACTCCCTCAACAGATAGAATTTATGAATAAGTCTTCGTAATTTGTTAGATAAGTAATCAATGTGTGGCCCCCACTTAAGATGTTTATCCAAAATAATCCCAAGATACTTGATATATGGAACTTCACTTACTTCATGACCATCAATTAAAATATTTGTGTAGGCCAGTCTATTTGCGGCAGTTAATGAGAAAGCTACATAATTAGTTTTTGTTAAATTTAAGGTTAATTTATAGGTTTGTAGCCAGTTTTGTATAATTGCTAGTCCTCTCACTGCCTTATTTTTTACTTCATCCCAATCACTACCACTAAAGATAAGAACAGTGTTGTCTGCATAAGAAATAGCTTTACCACCTGTAGTCAATTTTAATAATGAATTTATATATAAAATAAAGAAGATGGGACCCAATACTGTCCCCTGCGGTATACCAATTCTTATTTTGAGTTCACTACTAAGTGTATCATTAGCTCTGACTTTCTTACTTCTGTCACTTAAATAGCTTTTCACCAGCTCCAACACCGTTCCCCTCACTCCATTATGTTCCATAACTCTGATAAGTCTGTCATGAGGAACAGTGTCAAAAGCCTTTGCCAAATCAATGAAAAAGCCCATGCACCTATTACCAACATTCAAATTCCCAACAACCTCCGAAACTAGACCGTACATTGCATCGGCGGTACTACAACCTTTGATAAATCCATATTGATTTGGCGAAAGAACAGAGTTCACCGTTAAAAACCCACCCAACCTAGCTTTAAAACTCTTCTCAAATATCTTAGCAAAATTACTTATTAGGCTAATTGGTCTGTAATTCTTGACACTAGCAACAACACCAGACTTATGGATCGGAATCACAATTGATGTTTTCAAATCACTTGGTACAATACCTGTCTCAAAGATTAAATTAATTATGTGCAGCATTGGATCAGCAATCTCATTAGGCGTTGATTTTATTATTTTAGAGGATATTCCATCTATTGTTTTTCAGCATTGAAATATGTTCGATTAATTCATTTTTAGTTAGAGGAGAGAGAAACATAGAGTTTGGTATGGCAGGCCCCAATGCGCATGCCTGATCAGGTGTCGCAATATGCTTCTCCATTTCTACACCAACGTTTATAAAATAAACATTAATATAATTAGCCATATCAAAATCACAATCAAAAGTCTCACCATTATCATTCAGTATGTTAATATTATTTTTAAAGTTAGAATTTTCATATGTTGCATCTTTTATAATTTCATAAATTTTTTTCATGTTATTTTTATTCACTTCAATTTGACTTTTATAGTAATTATTTTTAGCCTTATTTATTAATTTATTAAGACAATTATGATATGTTCTGTATTCGCTTTCCAATACTGCACTATAATTTCTTAACAATCTTCTTTTCATTTTATCTCTATGCCTAATTGAAGTAACAAGACCAGAAGTAATCCATTTTTTAAGTTTCTTACGATGGTTAACCATGACATCAAAAACAGTAGTCGATTCCTTTAGGAGTTTAAGGTATAAGAAAATAAAGTTTTTTGTTGCAACTTCAGGATTATGTACGTCAACCACACCTGACCAACTCTGGCTACTTAGCAATAGTTTAAATTTATTTAGATCCACCCTGGTCCTGGTAACAGAACCAGGAGTGTTTATATTTAGATTATTATTTAAAGCATTAGTTTTTTCAATATTTAAATTAAGCATAGTCGGATTATGGTCAGAATTACTGTTCTGCTTTATCTATGAGTTTTTTCGTGTTATTTATGAACAGTAAAGTCGTGCCGCGTATCAGAGTGATTGTCGATGTGTGAGCTATGTAATGGTCCTAATGGTAACCTGATAATCGATGCGGCTGCTTACTAATTCTAGATTAAAAATTAAAATATTAAACTAATAACAAATAAACAAACATCTGTGCTGCGCCAAATGCCGTAGCCGGCGTTATCAGTGTTTCTTTTTTGTCATGTATATAAATTTCGTCTCCAGATCGCAGGAGAGTTTTCGCACTACACTTTCTTAGCAACTGTAACGTAATGCTTTATAATAACTAAGTTTTGGGAACTGATTGCAGTTCATGTAAAATAATTTTTATGTTTTACTTTCCTTGCATCCACATCCGACATGGCAGAAAATTTTAAGTGCTGCAAGAACAAAACAAATAATAGCTGGGTGTGCATCGTATGCAGTAATGTGTTTCACCCAAGCTGCTGGAAAAGAACGAAGCATTATGAAATTTTGAACAATAATTTAATATACTGTTCAGACTCTTGCAGAGAGTTAGCTTCAAGAACAAGTCAAGGAGAGTACCAAGTTAAATCCTTATTATGTCTTGTTCAAGACTTACAAACGGAACTACATCAGAAAAATAACTACCTTGCGCGCTTAAAGCGAAACTCAGTGATTTTTGAAGAGGAGGCATCGGAAATGGAGTCTAGACACATGAAAGACATGGAAGCATATCAATCTCGGATATCGGAACTGGAACTGCAGGTAAAACAGAGGGATGCTATAATCAATGGCTATGAAAAGAAAACCTCTACAGACCATGAGACTCAAACAGTGATAGCGGGGCAAGCCATTTCGACTCAAACCAATAATTCAAACGCCACCCAAAGCACGCAGACAAGATGCATTGCTGTACTCTCTTCAGAGACTCAAACCATCTCGGAACCATGCAAGGAAGCTGTGGTGCAAACGGACGTCACTGCTTCTTTCAGTTTAACACCAGAAAAGGATGCACCAAGATCCATTAAGAACCGTTGCAGTTTTGGAGGTAATCACAGAAATATAGCAGTTCAAACGAGAGTTACGTGCTTAAATAACGGCAGTAGGAAAACTTCGGAAAATTCAACTCATAGATCTACAATTCCTCCTACAGAGCCAAATAAAATATCTCTTCACCAAGAAATGGAAGATTTACGTTCTCAGAACAATAAGCAG
Organism: Pissodes strobi; assembly: GCA_016904865.1. Lineage (NCBI taxonomy): Eukaryota > Metazoa > Arthropoda > Insecta > Coleoptera > Curculionidae > Pissodes > Pissodes strobi. Next base: position 23,120 of record MU185755.1, on the reverse strand, counting down.
TCTGAGTCTCATTCAGATAAAACCCGACTGCTCGTAATGGGCAGCAGGGCTGCTGTAAGAAATGTACCGAACCTTATAAAACAGACTTATTTTAAATTGCCTACTGATATCAACTGTCAATATTCAACTGAATCAATCTCGTTGGAAAAAATGGCAATTGAAGGTCAAAGATTATGCAAACACTTCTCCAAAAACGACCATGTATTGATTTTTATTGACCCTCGTAGTGCTGTGGAGAATAAAGTGTGGGGACTAAACCCTCTGGGTAAGGCTTTGGATGTTTTTTCACATACCAACCTAATAATTATTGGTGCCCCACAAATTGCACTACCGATCAGGCAAAGGCAAGATGTGTACGAGTATAACATTCTAATAAAAAAATTCGTACATGCCTCTAGTAACAAAACCATATTTATTCCTATGGATCTTTTTTTGGAGGAAAGCAAGTTATCTTCGAATCGTGTTTCCCACATGTACAATGCTAAACAAAGACTGGTTGCTTTTGTAACTCGGGAGCATCTAATGGGTAAACCGAAACTACCATGCACTGATCCCTCGTTTGATGAAAGATTGCAAAGGCTTCTTGGAGGGGTGGACCACTGGCATCCAAAAATCACAACCTTTCCCAGGGGCTATCCAGTTCCATCAAACGCTCTTCGAGGAATGGCTTTTCCCGATATTAACATGAATGAAGATTTATCACCGGTAAATCAAGATTTATCACCAATAAATGAGGATGTATCACCAATAAATGGCCAACAAAATTTTCGCCTGGACAGCCTAATACCGCTAATGATAGGTTAACAAAGCTACCGGTCGAGAAAATTTCTCCTAATTTTATTGGTTTGTGTTATCAAAATATTCAATGTTTAGGCAATAAGATTTTAGATTTAGATATAATATTCACTGATAGTAATAAGTGTGACTTTCTATTACTAACTGAACACTGGCAAAAGTCTGAACGGATAGAACAGCTTAAATTGAGAAACTTCTCTCTCCTACATTCTTTCTGTCGGACAGAATATAGCCATGGGGGAGTAGTCATTTATAAAAGTGATTATTGTAAATATCGTTGTAGTATCTTGAATATATCTAATTGCTGTGTTGAAGGAACTCTAGAATGTGCGGGATTTAAAATTGTTGATTTTAATGTGATAATAATTGTGTTGTATCGTCCTCCAAAGGGTAATTTTAAACACTTTTTATCCCTTTTGTCAGACCTTTTAACATACATACAACAAGCCTCTCACTTTTTTATAGTTGGTGGTGATTTTAACATAGATTTTTTGGTGCCTAGTTTCAATCTATCTGTTTTGTGTGATCTTGTAGCGTCTTTTAACACTGAACATATTATTAGGACACCAACAAGAGTTACTTCATGCTCTAGAACTTGCATTGATAATGTGCTGACTAATAACAGTGCGTTTCTTTGTGCTACGGTTGTGGACCTGCATTTGTCTGATCACTATTCCCAAATTGTTTCAGTAAACTTACCATTCAAGAAGATAAAGAAACCCACTCAATTCCAACTTAAAAGATTTTTTTCCAAAGCAAACAAGAACAGGTTCATAGCTTGCATGGAGAATGAAGGCTGGTCTGAGGTGTACAACAAGGACAGATGTGAGGAGGCTTTTAACTCTTTTGCCGATACTATTTGTTATTACTTTGAAATGTGCTTTCCTTTAAAAAGGATTTCTTCTGCAGCTTCTGTATATGGGAAGAATAGAGGTTCTCTACCATCAGAATTACTTCAATTAAAACGTGTGTTGGTCACAGTTGGTGATCTGTTGAAGAAGGATAAGAAATATAAACCATTATATAGGACTTTAAGCAACATATACAGGGGAAATCTCAAGCAATTTTACCGAAAAGAAAATGATAAAAAAATAATGTTATCTGATAATAAATCTAAAACTATGTGGCAGATAATTAATAACTTACAGAAAAGGTCCAAACAGAGAAAACCAATAGAAATTTATGAATGTGATGGTAAAAAACTAGAGGATGAAGCTATTGCAAACAATTTCAACAAATGCTTTACTGCTTGTTCTGCACAAGATAATCCAGATTTTGATTTTTTTAACTCCAATATTCCATACAGTGAAAGCTCATTCTTTTTATCTCCTGTCTGCGTTTATGATGTTATATCGTTGATCAATAGATTAAAAAATTCGAATTCCAGTGGGCAAGATGGAATTTCTAACAACATTCTAAAATTATGCAAGCTCTCCCTCAGTGAAGTGCTGACATTCTTAATCAATTTATCTTATGAAGAAGGAGCTTTTCCCAGCAAATTAAAACTGGCAACGGTCATTCCTATTTTTAAGAGAGGTGACCCAAACAGCTATAGTAACTATCGAGCCATCAGCCTTTTATCAAGTATCTCAAAAATATATGAAATGAATTTGAAGGATCAGTTAAACTGTTTCTTTAATAAGTATGGACTTCTGTCAAATGCACAGCATGGTTTTGTTAAGGGGAGAAGCACTGAGACTGCCCTCTGTTCTTTTCTGACTAAGATTGTGGAAGCTCGTGATAGCAGAAAACACTGCTTGGGCCTAATGATAGATTTTTCTAGGGCTTTTGACACTGTGCATCATCAACTTTTGCTGGCCAAACTAACAAGATATGGGATTCGAAACAAACCATTGTCACTTTTTGCCTCATACCTCAACGACCGATTTCAACAGGTCATCATCAATGATAATAAGAGTCTGCCCAGGAAGATCAAACAGGGTGTGCCACAGGGTTCGGTACTGGGACCACTCTTTTTCGTGGTGTATATAAATGACATGTTCAACTACCTGCAGAGGGGTGATCCGGGTACTTTCCCTGTATGGTATGCCGATGACACGAATCTCCTATGCATAAATTCAAACATACCTTCTCTAAAGTCCCAGGCAGAGTTCATATATACCTTGGTAAACGATTGGTCAGTTAATAATAATCTGGTACTCAATAAAGAGAAGACGACCTTTTTGATTTTTTCATCAGGTCGTCAGGATAGTATCGATGCGCTTTGTCCAGTATTTGATGCCAAAATAATGGCAGTGACCTCGGCAAGGTTGTTGGGTGTGATCTTTGATTCGTCGCTTAATTGGAGCACACATGTAGAATGCTTATGCAATCGTATAAGAAGTAATTGCTATGCCCTTAATTTTCTCTCCAACTATTGTAGCCAAGAAATCTTGCTTGCACTTTACTATGCCAACCTCCACTCACATATTCGTTATGGCATTTTGATTTGGGGAGCTGGTAGCCACAGCAAAAGAGTTTTACTGTTGCAAAAAAGGGCTATAAGAATAATGTGTCGGCTATCGAGCAGAGAATCGTGCAGAGGACACTTTAGAGATTTAAAAATTCTAACGGTCTTCGACACTTACATAATGGAAGGGTGCATCTATGCTTATAGAAACCAACTTCTTCTTCGATCAGTACGCTCTGATCATTGCCATAACACCAGGAAAAGGCACCTCCTGCTGCAAGGGAAGCACAGAACGGCCCTCTATCAAAGAGGTATTCTCTTTAATGCATGTAAATATTTCAATTTTTTGAGTCATGAGATTAAATCATCACCTAATCTCAAAACGTTCAAGCTTAAGGTCAAACACATGCTGCTACAAAAGACCTGCTACTCTTTGGAGGATTTTTTTCTTTGAAAGCCTTTCTTCACCTTATCTATAAGAGTTAGGTTAAATAGGTTAGGGACTATGACGTTTTCTTAATTATGTGTTTTATGATGTATAATTTTAAATACTTTGTAATACCATTGAATGCAAGAAATAAAGATATTATTATTATTATTATTATTATTATTATTATGTGTATCAAGAATAAATGATTTTAGTTTTATATGTTTTGGTTTCAACTTCTGACTTACAAATATGTGATCTAAGCATGTATGGGTTTCCAAACGAGTAGCCGAGTTTACATATGATACATATCCAAGTTCAGCCATGGAGGACAGATAATACATTACATCGTTATCATTAAGATTTAAAATGTCTATATTGATATCACCCATAAAGATTTCAAAATCATTATTAGTGTTCAAAAGAAGATATTCATATACATCACCTATAAAGTTATGCTTTAAAATCGGTGGAGGCTTATAGGCAGCTGTTATTCCAAAAGAAATATTTTTTTTTTTAACGTTATTCTACTAATCGTAGCCAATGACGAAGGCAGTTTATGATAGGAAAAGTCAACATTAATATTTGGCTGCACTAAGACCAAGACTCCATCGTTTTTATTGTAATCTGCTTTGTTATAGAACGTATTATAGTGCAGTATGTTACATTGTTCAGTTGATAAAATTTGAAAGCATTCGCCCAAAATAATTACATCATTGGTTTGAAGATTAAAGTTTTCCAGTAACAGAAGTAACTCATTGATATTTTTATTGATACTTCGGATATTTAAATGTAAAATGTTTATAAGTTTATTATTCCAGTCAATATGTTTATGTATTTGAACATCGTCCACCAATATTCCTTTTTCAATATCACTCAATTCCGTTAATTCCTGCAAAATTTCATCTTGAGCCAATAAAACCATCAAAAACTGTAATTAGTCTTACTTTTTAACACTTGAATGTGGTATTCATTAGATGGACAATTTTTATCAGATGCTGCGTGATCAGTATTGTACTGTGTTTTGAAACGAATATTAGCGAAACAACAATTCTTACACTCTCTATTATGATTATTGCAATCGGAAACGTCATGTTCTCCTCCGCATTTAGCACATGCTTTGCGATTAGTGCATAAATCACTTTTATAAAAGTAACCTTGGCACTTAAAACAGCGTGGCACACTCAAATCTTCATAGACAGGATAACGCTCCCAATCGATATACACTTTTTTTGCAGTCAAAAATTCGTAATACAATCTCGGCGAACATTCCATGTATATTGTAGAATCAGTATTCTTCCCTTTGTTTTTCCTTATATATGTGACATTAAGTAGTTCATTTGAGTTTATCCACTTATTCTGCTTTTTAATGGAGGCTTCAATATCTTCTGCAGTTTTTTCACCCCTATAACCAACTATCTTTACTTTAGGAGATCGCATTTTGGAAGTTTCAATGGTATATTTGTTTCCTAGGGACTTTTCAGCTGCACTTTTTAATATATTCATATCTTCTTTAGTCGCGCATTTAACAACTACGCTACCCCTTTTGGTGCTTTTTATATTTTTTACACCAATATTTAATGTAGTAGGATTAACATTTTTCTGAATATCTCCTTTTGTAATGTCAGTATTCTGGGCAGATTTCGGCTTCACTATTAATGCTGGAACATTCTCATTGTTTGTGGAATTTTTACCTTCTTTTACACTTGCCTTTAGCACCTCAGAACACAGCAACACAGACGAACTACCAGACGATGCAGACTTCAATTCATCAATATCTTTTTTTATGGTCTCAATAAGGTTTACCATATATGGCATTCTGGCTAAAAGTTTTCTGCAATCATCACATATGAATAGCAATAGTCGCCTCTGAATTGGCATACATCTCACCTCTGAAGCCGTTAGGTTAGCACAGGATTTATGTATTTTTCTTAAACATGAGTCGCATTTATAATATTGGTCCTCAGTGACCTCATCCTTACATTTAAAACACTTGGCTTCATTTTCATTTCCATCCATCTTTCAATAAAAATGTAAATACTGACCTGTCGTGTTTATGTTAAACATAAACAATTTTAAGTTCCTTATCAGTAAATGTTCTTTTTTTTTGCGACTTCGATCGAGTATGCAGTATGTAAAATGCAAATCAACCAAATATCAAAAGACCCAATATCAAAAACGCTGTGCCGAATTGTTCATTATACTAATTGCCACTAAATTATCCCATGTGTCAAAAATCACAAATTAAAACACACTCGATCCGGTAAATTTTTAGAGTTTTACAGGACGAAAATTTAACACACAATCATAGAACGAACTTAATATACTTATTGATTAATGATCTTGGTGTTTGTCTGTGATGTCCTACTTGTCACAGAGGCAAAATATTGTAGAAATAAGTGGCTTTAGGTCGAATCCTTATCCTAGTCATTCAGGTGTTCCCCAAAGGTCAAATCTGAGACCATTACTTTTTGTTGCGACAATAAATGACATGTGCAAGTCATGCAAGTATTCTACTGCCCTTTTGTTTGCTGATGACTTTAAAATGTTCTTGGAAATTGATGGACCTGGCAGCGGGTGCGAACTCTTACAAGATGATCTTAATAGGGTGGTTAAGTGGTGTGCGGAAAATGGTTTTGCTCTCAATATACAGAAATGCGCCCCATGAGTTTTACACTGAACAAGAATGTTCATAGACATGTATACAGTATTGATGGTTTGCCTCTGTGTGCTGCCTCTAACCATAAAGACCTTGGGGTAATGTTTGACGCTGGTTTAGCATTTTCTGATCATATTGCTGCTAGGGTTAGGGAAGCACATGGGATCTTGTGGTATGTTATTAGGGCAACAAAGAATTTTAGCCTACGTGTATGCATTAAGTTGTTTGAAAGTCGCGTGTTGCCAAAACTAGAATATGGTTCTGTTATATGGTCCCCACAATATGATACTTGGGTTAACTGTATTGAACGTATACAAAGAAAGTTTCTGAAATACTTTAAAAGGTTTGGTTACTACCCAGAAAGAGGCTTTGATAATTGGACTCTGCTTCATATGTTTGAGTGTTTATCTATGGAAAACAGAAGGGTAAAAACATGTCTGATATTTCTTTTTAAGATTATTAGTAATAAGGTGGACTGTCCCAAGATTTTATCTGAAATTAAATTTTCATTTGGCGCCGGAAGTACTAGATCAAGAAATTGTTTCTACCTGGATTTCCCTTGCACTAATACCTTTAAGGCTTCACCTATAAATAAAATGTGCTCTTTATTCAGATATTGATATTTACCAAGTCTCTCTGAATCAATCCAAATTAAAATTACTAATAGGCTTTATGAACATCAATCTGCAATGTTACCGTAGAACTGTGATTTATTTGTCACAAGTATCAACAGCTACAAGAGCCAATTACAGATACCAACTTAAAACTAAAGAGATCTACAATGAATAAAGTATACTAAGCCAAAAAGACAATAAACCTTAAGTAAAAACTAAAAACTAGTATAAAATGTACACTAAAGCAAGACATCTATGACTACATACCAGTTTAAAAAAACATTAAAATTTCAAAATTGATTATAAGATTTAGATAAACACTCAGAACGCACATACGAGACCTATAAAACATATTAAAAGATTACCTGGTAACTATGTCAATTTTAGTTTATTTATAATAATTTTCTTAAATTCATTAAAACTAGTCAAGTCAATGTCTATATCAGAGGCATACAAGTTAAAATAATAGCAGAGTTTATATATTGGCGAATTTTTGTAAAGATTAGTACGTGGATATGCCAAATAAAACATTCTTGAGTTGCGGGAATTTAATCTGTTAATTGCAAAAGGAAATTCTTGAAGAATATCAGGGCAATCAATTTTGTTCTTCAACATTTTAAAAACAGTACACAAGAATATTTTAATTCTCCTCTTAGTCAGAGAAAGTCTATCAAACACCGCCAATAAGTGTTCATTGTCGCAACCTCTCTGGGGATAAACACCAAATTTCCTGTAGTACATGCACTTTAAAAACCTCCTTTGCACGCCCTCAATCAGTGATATCCAGACATTATATTGAGGGGACCAAATGACGGAGGCATATTCCAAGATTGGCAACACCAAGCAATCAAAAAGATGCAAACTGACCTCAATGCTAAGCTCCTTGGTGGATCTGGCAACAAATCCAGAAATCTTCTGAGCACTCTCAACCTTCGACAAGATGTGGGAAGAAAATGAAAGATTGGTGTCAAAAATAACTCCTAAATCCTTTTGTTGGGTTACTCTTTGCAGTTGCTCATTATTTAAAAGATAATCAAAAACAATAGGGTTATTATTAAGTGTAAACGACATACAAGCACACTTACTGACATTTAACTTAAAACTGTGAATATCACACCAGTTCGCAACCTCACAAAAATCATTTTGTAAGATGTGACAATCTTCAACGGAATCTATCTCCAAAAAACACTTGAAATCATCGGCAAGTATAAGACCCTTTGCCTTTTTAATTTTACGAATTATGCCATTAATGATTTGAATGACTGTCGTTTTATCTTTTTGTATTAAGTTTTTTAGTTATGTATCGTTACATTTGTACTTATAAGTTAAATATTGTTTGTTCTTGCTGTTGAGTGTTTTTATATTGTTTTTGATGTGCTATTGTATCTGCTATGTGTTAAGTTTGGTATCTGTAATTGGCAATCATTTCTGTTGATACTTTGAGAAATAGATAAATATCTGCTGGGAGATGATTATAGATTTTTTTACTTTCGTAAATTAATGATTTTTTGGTAAGGGTGCTTGTAGGGATGAAGAAGAAGATTATTAGCGCCACGAGTATTGTGCAGTCCAGGAAGACGTTCCATCGAACCTATGTTCTTGTGGACTAGAGTGGCAGTCTCGAGAATAAAGAGAGATGTCAATGTTAAAATCTTCTTGTCTATGAAAATTGGGCGACATGATTGCCTTTGACTAACCCCCTCGATGTAACGCACTGCTTTCTTCTGAAGAACAACCAGAATATTCAGCAAATACTGGCTACTCATGCCCCAGAATGGTATGCCGTACCTCAAGTGTGAATCGAACAAAGCAAAATACACATCTCGTGCTACTCCAGAACCAAGTGCGTCCCTAGCAGCTCTCACTGCAAAACATGCAGATGACAATCTCTTGCTTAGGTTAATAATGTGATCCCTAAAACGGAACTCACAGTCAATGAAAACTCCCAGAAACCTAGCAGCAACCCTCACATCCACTGGTTCATTGCCCACACTCAGCCCCGCCATGTCACATCTGAAACCCATCACATGGGTTCTATTAATATTTAAGGAAAGTTGGTTACAATCAAACCAGGCCTTTATCTCCAATAAGAATAAACCCCTATAGTATATATAATCCTTACTTGGATACACAAGGAAAAATCGCCAATTCTTGCGTGGTTCGCCACTCAGTCAAGAAAACCCCTACTTCATCATTTAAACTCAATTTCGTGCAAAAGGAAAGCGGGTTTTGAAGGGCCCTTCAAAACCCGCAAAGGGTCAAGTCGCTAAAGATGTAGCCGCTCAGACTCCTTAGAAATTGGAATAATGGGTTATAACATTCTGTCTCAAAGCATCAACAGAGTCATTGCACCATACAACAGAGGTGTCATCCGCAAAAAGCGTAAAACGACCAGATATCCCGACACTAACAAGATAATTTAGAGGATTCCCCGAGGTTGAAATTTTATCAGTCAAACTACCAGCCACACTACAATAAAATGAATTTAATGTCAGTTTAAAGCCTGACAATCTGCAAGAGCTTTTTACTGTTTTATTGTATTTGCTAACCATTTTCATTTTTAGTTTTTTGCTTTTCTTGAAAACGGTGTCCGAATAGACACCGAATCGACGAAACTAGGTACAAATTTCATAAGGGTCACTAAACTTGCACTTGTGCAGTTTACATCCTTGAGCCGGGCCCGAAGTGGCTCTATAACAATCCAAACAAAATTTCAATCATTTGTGGAGCAAAAGGCAATCAATTCCAGGGTAAGGACTAACAAGATCGTTAATGTAAATTAAAAACAGAAGGGGTCCCAGAACAGATCCCTGTGACACCCCATTTCCGATATCTAATACTGTTGACTTACAACCTGACACAACAACAAACTGCCGTCGATCCTCCAAATACGAGCGAAACCAAGCAAGAGAAGAGCCCCTAAATTCATACAACTCAAGCTTGGAAAGCAATATTTCATGGTTAGCGCAGTCAAGGGCCTTGGTAAGTTCACAAAATACTGCAGCCACTGCCCTACCATCATTAAGATCACGGTAAACGCTAGTGAGCAGATCAAAAATAGCATCGTGGGTTCCCCAGGAACCCTGAAACTCAAATTGCCTTGACGATACAAGATTGTGTAACTGAAGGAAACTCCATATTCTGCCTTTAACGATCTTTTCAATTACTTTGGATACAGTCGAAAGCAAAGATATCAGACGATAGTTGGAAGGATTCTGAAAGTCGCCACCCTAATTCAAAGGAATAACCTTGGCTGATTTTAGGCAGGAAGGAAATCTACCTGTCAACCACGAATCGTCGATACCAAATGCCAAGACCTCCAATGCATCGTCAGGCAATGCTCGAAGTAATTCGCAAGATATTTCATCGTCACCACACGACTTAGAATTCTTAATATCACCAAGTGCTTCATAGATCTCATACTTTAAAACAGGGGTAAAGCAAAACGAATCTGCAATAGATACGTGTGCGAGATAATTTAGAGGATTCCCCGAGGTTGAAATTTTATCAGTCAAACTACCAGCCACACTACAATAAAATGAATTTAATGTGTTGGGATCTACATCCATTTCGCGACAACCATGCTGCATGGAACGGTTACACACTTCTCCAACAATAGACCAGGATTTCTTTTGCTTATTTTTAGCCTCCGACAGCCTACTGCTGTAGTGAAGTTCCTTAGC
>MU185755.1:0-11462 GCA_016904865.1 Pissodes strobi | reverse complement strand
CGTTTTCCAGGGTTGTCACGTCCTCGCCTATTTGAACGTCGCACGTCTCTCCAAAATTTGCTTGTTACAAAATATTGCATTATTCCATTCAGTGCACTATTTCTGCCTACATCGGTACGACTTCTGTTGGTTGAAAATATTTCAACAAGGCGCGTATCGCGTGCAGGCACTCGAAAATTAATGAGTTGCAAAAGATCGGAGCAATCTATGTTATTAGTTATAATTTTAAATCCAAACAAAATAGTAAGAAAGATTCTTCGCTTCTCCAGGCTGTCCAGATTCAACATTAACAATCGCTGGTGATGTGCAACATTAACAATCGCTGGTGATGTGACAAAGTACTCTTATATATACCTAATTTATATAATAAGAAGTTCGCAAACTTAAGCTGAACGCGCTCAATTCGTTCAATATGAGTTTTATAATAAGGCGCCCAGATTATACAACAGTATTCCAGATGACTTCGAACTAGAGAATAATATAGTGACTTTAGAACTTCAATATTGGAGAACTCCCAGCAACGTCTGTTAAGGTTTCAATAGAATTGAGTGGTTTCTTCAAGAATTCCATCTCAATTAAACTATTTTTGGCACTTAGAAGTTCATCTTGTGCGCTATGACCCACAGAACAAACCAAAACACGGGCCCATATACAGAGCAACGTCGCTCTTCTATCAAGATCCGAGACCACCTGAATAACAAAATAACCGACGAACTCAGACACAGACTCACTGACTGGCTGTCCTGCGTGCTCCGCTGGAAGGCGAACTTGGTGAAGCTCGCCTCCCGTTTGTTCCTTGATTGAACGGGCAACGCCCTATATGCAATTTCCAGCTACCCACCCCTCACAATAGGGCATTTACATGCCCCTGGCCAATAGACCAAAGAAACGTGAAAGAGGTTTTTTCGTGTGGTATTTTCCTCTGTTTAAAGCCATCACATATTTCATCATTCAAAACAAGTCATCATTACGTTAGCCTTTTGGCAATGCTCTACTAGATTAGGCTTAAAGGGTAAGTAACCCGGGAAAGTATACTGCAGCGATATCGAACGGCACACAACTAGGTTTTAGAAGATAGGCTAGATTAGCCCCAGGCGTGACAGTCATGCGCCCCCGCAAATCACGCTTGCAAGCATGAACGGCGGCACTAGTTTCGTATAAACGCGATCTCTATATATTAGTATGCAATTAGTGGTCTGGTGGCCAGCGGTGGCCAGAGCCACTAATGCCCAGAAACTGGCCAGACTGCAAAGGCTGGCTTGTTTGGGTATTACCGGAGCATTGAGAACCACTCCCGGAGCAGCACTGAACATCATCCTGAGGCTGCCGGACCTCCCGATCTGGATTGAGAGAGAGGCAATGGCGGCTCACAAAAGGATGATCGACAGTGGCCTATGGCGAACGGACTACACAGGGAAAGGCCATACGACTATTGCCGCCAAAATGAGTAGGGATCTACCCATCATTGCGACCAAAGGCAATATTCCAGATGGCAGATTAAGACTGAGAAGGAATTTCCAAGTGGAATTTCCATCAAGGGAAGAGTGGCTGTCAGGCCAGGTACGTACGCCGAGCGGCGCACACGCATGGTACACTGACGGCTCATGGATGGCTAATACACAGTCATCCGGAGCCGGTGTATACCTAGACAACACTAAATCAGGAGAAAGCACTTCGCTGGGGAGATATGCCACTGTTTTCCAGGCGGAGGTGTTTGCTATTTTGGAAGTAGCAACCAAGGCGGAAGTAACAGAAGGTGTAGAGAGTATATATATTTACTCGGACAGTCAAGCCGCTCTAAGGGCGATCCAAAAACCCAGGGCAAGCTGTAAGCTAGTTCAGGAATGTAGAGACGCCCTAGACAGATTGGCTGTGCACAAGGAAGTAAGACTCAGATGGGTTCCAGGGCACAGTGGCATCGAGGGCAACGAACGGGCCGATGAATTGGCCAGACAAGGCTCAATGAGCCACCTCGTCGGTCCAGAACCTGGTCTGGGCTTAAGTAAAAGGCAAATCTCTCAGGAACTAAATAACTGGGCCTGGAACAAGACAAAGCACAATTGGAGAGGAAAAGAAGGATGCAGACAAGCCAAGGAAATGATTCCAAATCCTGACGGATCCAGAGCAAGGCGACTGCTAAAAAAGAGCCGAGAGGACATCAGGAACTTGGTAGGTATTCTGACTGGGCATGGAAGCCTAAACAGACATCTGCACCTTATCGGCGTGAGGGACAGCCCACTCTGCCTGAACTGCGGGACAGGGGAGGAGTCCTCATACCACTATATAGGAATTTGTGATAGGTGGAGTCGCCTAAGGAGGAAGATACTGGGAGCACCAACACTTGCTCGGGAAGATCTAAAGGATCTGGACTGGGAGGACGTCCTCACCTTTATCAAGGTGACGGGCCGTTTCAGTGCGGGCCGGGTGTTGGAAGTAGCCAGGTAGGGGAGGGCGGATCGGGGATGGTGAAAAGGGACTTATAGGCCTACTTACCGGGCTTCGGCCCCCCCACCCTTACTACTACTACTACTACTAGTATGCAATTATAATTGTAACTGTGGATAATAAATGTATAAGTAAAGTAAGTAAGGAAAATTCCTGTTCTGCCACTGTGGCCCACCTCTATACTTGCTCGAGTTACTGTTAAAGTTAAATCTAAATCGTCTCACTATCATGGGAGTACAGGGCCGTCTTGTCTATATTAAGCGCCGGGGTGCGAAAACCAGCTTGCGCCCGTGTTAGAATTCTAACATACATTCTTGTTAAGTACTTATCCATACCTAAAACATATTAAAATTTAAAGAAAATCGTATGGTTCCGAAATTCTCTCTTTGTCGGGTGCGGGGTCCTTTACATATGAAATAGTAAGAGTTGAAATAGAGAACTTACGGCTCGCATCCAGGATAGCTTTTTTGGAAAGCAATGACATTGGTCTGGCAAGCCAAGAAAGTAAGACAGAAACAACACAGGAAAAAGAACAAATAGTCAATATAGGTCCCTCAAATAGAACTTACAACAGTGTATTAAACACAGCTCCGTCTAAGCAATCACCAGAAAAATTGATCACCCCCACCACCGAACAAGAGGAAGCACGAAACAATGATTAAGATGAAAAGCCAAGATAACCCCAAGGAAGTCATAAAAGAGCTAAAGCGAAATATAACCTCCAGTAAGGAAAGCACAGAAACCTTCAAAATTGTTAAGAAGTTACAAAGTGGAGTAGTGATAATTGAGTGTGAAGATGAGCAACAGCAGCAAAAACTTAGGAAAGCTTTGGAAAAAAATAGTGACATAGAGTTGAAGGAGATTCAAAATACAGACCCCATGATAATGTTTACCTGCGTAGAAAAAGGATATGATCAGCAAGAATTTATTGATGTACTCATAGATGAAAACCCAGAAATGAGAGACATTTTGGTTCAAATGTAAAGACATTAATGCAATTTGTCACAAAAAGAGATTGTAGGAATGTACGTAAGGAAAATTGGATATTTTAAATGACACCTGATATCTTTCGATGGCTAGTAATGTGTTTTAAATGTTGCTACTTTGGTCACATAGCAAAGCACTGCAAATCAGATCTGTGCTGTCATAAATGTGGGGGCAAGCAGGAAGCAAATCAATGCGAGGAAGAATTACAATTAGACTGTCCTAACTGCAAGAGATTAAACCTAAAAGAGCGTAGGCTTTCTGCAAGAGACCATAGGTGCCCAGTATTTATTCAAAAGATAAAAATGTATCAGCAAAGCACGAACTATGGTAATCAAAATCCAGTTACTGATGATTTTTTATCCTAGATACTGAAAACAAATAGAAATTGAAATATAGCTTGATACATCAAAATGTTCAATCAATTGGCAATAGTGTTATTTTACTTGAAGAACTCTTAAAAGATAACTCTGAATGTTTATTCCTAGGAATAACAGAGCATTGGAAAGCTGAAGAAGAGCTAAAGCAAATTGGACTAGATCAATTCAAATTAGCCAGTTACTTTTGTAGAGAGAAAGGACAACATGGAAGCAATGCAATATACGTGAGAAATCATGTATTTTTTACTTCACAAAAGAATACATGTGATTTATCTGTAAAAGGTGATATAGAATGTGCGGCTATTAGGTGTTCACTAAATAAGAACATAATTGCTTTAGTGACAATTTACAGACCACCGTCGGGAAATAAAGATATATTTTTTAGAAACCTAGAGCGAGTGTTATTATGTTTAGGCAATGAAAACATAAATGTGTTTATTGTAGGAGATTTCAATATCGAAATGCTTGTAGATAATTCAGATAAAAATAGCTTATTTTCTCTTATGAATTTTTATAAACTGTACCTACTAAGTACAGTTTATCAAAATACAAGAATAACAGCAACCTGCAAGAGTTGCCTTGACAATATTTTTACAAATCTTGAAAATATTAAAACTGAAGTTAATGAATATCACACTTAGGTCACGCAGGCAAAAAAATTTCTTTTGACCTATTAAGAAAAGTTGATAAACAGTTCATTTACAGAAGGTTCTTTACAGAAAATAATAAAAAAAACTTCTTAACACTCTTAGAAGCACAGGATTGGGATAGTGTTTTATTCGAAACAAATAACAATCTTAACTTACAATGGAATATCTTTATCAGTATTTATAAGACATTATTTGACCTATGTTTTCCTTTATCAATAGTGTATGAAGACAAAAAAAAAGCAGCCGAAAAGCGACGAAATCATTGAATGCAAACATAAATTGGATATATTGCTGGGCTTGTCAATGCATAGTCCACATTACAAAATCATTTACAAAGAAACAAAAAAACAATATGCCTCTTTGTTGAAGTCGGAAAAAATACAAAGATTTGATGGGAGAGTTCCAAAATCTGACAAAATAAAATGCACGTGAACATATGGAATGAAATCAATGGGAAAGTAAGACCGGGTGTAAGACAGTTTACTTATAATGAGCAAAGATTTTCTGATGATTTTAATAACCATTTAATAAATGCTATCCCTGAACTGCTTAAGAATCAAACTGACCTGGCCTTTCAGTGTAGAATTATTGAGAACAACAAGTCAATATATCTAAAGCCGGTAACAAACAATGAATTGCTAGACATAGCACACAAGTTAAAAAATAAGTATAGCAATGGTGAGGACGAAATTCCAAGTAGCATTGTAATAAGTCTGTGAATAAAATTCTGAAAGTCTTGAAACATATTTTAAATAACTCAATAGAGTTTGGAATTTTACCAGATCAACTAAAAATGGCAAATATCAAACCACTCTATAAAAATAAGGGTTATCTGAAAGATAGGCCTATTAGTATTCTTGCAAGTTTTTCGAAAATTTTTGGGATGGTAATGTGCTCCAGACTGACAGCTTTCATTAATGAGTGTGGACTTTGTTCAACAAGACAACACGGTTACCTTAAAGGTAGGTCAACAACCACAGCAATATTTCAATTCACCACGGCCATTTTACAACACCTAGAAAATAAAAATTTAGCTTTAGGTTTATTTTTGGATATAAGCAAGGCCTATGATTGTATAAACCATAATATCTTGTTTTATAAATTAAAAAAAGTATGGCACTCGAGGTAATGCTTTAATGTGGATACAGACCTACTTATCAACAAGGACACAAAGGGTAGTTATAAATTCCACAAAATCATGTGTAAAAGTAAGTGACATAGGTATTGCACAAGGTAGTATTTTCGGCCCTTTATTGTTTGTTATATATCTTAAATGTGGTAGAAGATAACTTTTTGATTACAAAACCTTGATAAAAATTAAATATGCCTTAGAACAAAAAAACAAATTTCTGGGCGTTACCATTGACATGTTCTTGACCTGGGATCAATATATTGATAACTTGTATTTAAAATTAAGTAAAATAGGATATGGATTAAAAGTTGTGTGTAGTTATGTAAATATTGCAACCGCAAAGATTTTATATTGTGCCAATTTTGAATCCTTTTGCGAGATATGGCATCATATTTTGGGGGGGCAGTGCACAAGCACAAAGGGTGTTTGTGATGCAAAAAAGAGTTGTAAGAACAATTAAAAAGCTAGGTTTTATGGAATCATGTAAGGGTAGTTTTAGAGCACTTAAGATTTTGACCATTTATGGTTTGTACATTAGCGAATGCATTATGTTTGCTTTTAAGAATGGAGATAATTTTAAGACTGCTTCAATACACAGTTATAACACTAGAAATTACAATTTACTGTATCCAAACCATCGATTGACACTGACTGAAAGGAGTCCTTGCTATATGTGTGTAAGATTATTTAACAAATTGCCACTCTCAATTAAAAACATTACCATTGTAAAAACATTTAAGCGAACTTTAAAAGAGATACTAATTGATATGAAACCGTATAGTATGAGCGATTACTAAAATTTTAGTTTTTAGAATATTTTTTTGTCTTTTTCTTTGACGTCATTTCATTTTATATATGTATGTTGTGATACGTGTGTGATCTGAAATAAAGAAGTATTATTATTAGCCTCTCCATCACTTGTCGTCTCCACAGGCCCAAGCATCAGCTGTCTAGAGTGGTCAGACAAGCTAGCATGGATGTTTACACTAAAATTTATAAATATATTATCTGTGCAGCTTTTCAGTTGTGTTGTGGTTGAAAACACCTTACTTTTAAAGCCAAAGCTCACCAAGATATTACCTACCCACTCCGTTGTATTAAAATTCATATTGAAGTCCCCGCTAAAATAACATTGTTGCTATAAACATTAATATTAATTAAGACCCAAAATGCATCAAAATATCCCGATGGTGGCCCGTATACACATATCAGGTGGATGTCATAATTTTTTATCACTCAATTCTATTACCCTTCCTCTAAATTTACATATTATATTATCAAGAAATAAGTCATTACTTACATTATTAAAATAATGCTTTGCATATATCACCGAGCCCTCCAATTTATACAATATCCACTAATTTTTTCATAGTCAGGGATATAAGTTCCTCCTCCGATAGACCATGTTCGGACACACAGAGAATATCCACTTTTTGTGGTGCTAGAAATGTCCAAAATTCATCCACCGTATTTCTCACGGATCTGATGTAAGTAGATTACAACTCTATATTCCTAGTTTACAATTTGGCGGCGACGAGTATTGACGTTTGCTTGAAATGTAGAGCATCCAGGCGCTATAAAGTCAGAAAATGGTTCCCGTATAGGCCATAAGTCAGAAGAAAATACTTCATACCCTACTCCCGTCGAAACTCCAATTTTGAAAGAGCTTTTCTAAAGGTCCTTTTTGGTGGCAATTTTGCTGCATACAACAATCTCTCGGAGACCCTTCATCTTAAGATGCTTAACAATGTCTTTGGCTTCGGTTTTCGGGTCCAGTCCCGAGAGAATCAACCCCGCCATTCTGAGAGTTTCAGCTAAACCGTCTATTGGTCGACCTATTTTTGTTTTTATTTTTTTTGGGTTCACCAGCTCTCATTTTGCATCGTCACTAACATTTTTCTGAACGTCCTCATAAAAACTTAAACATTTCATTTTGATAGCCTGGTGCTGGGGCTACCACAGTTGCTAGTGATAAGATCGGTTGCTGTAAAACAGTTGATACTTTACTATGCAGTTGTGAATCGGTCTGTTGTGTTTTAGGCTTGTTGATTACCATGCATCCATTCTTTTTGCCATTTGCTCACTTCCCTTAGTCCAGTTCTCAATATCAGTCCTACAAATGATATAGTCATTTGCTTCGGATAGTACAAATTCTTTCAGTGATTCGTCAGATTGACCTACATAATATCTATTATAAAAACTCTCTACGGAGTTTATAATTCTAATATAATATGGTTTTCTAGAGCTACTTCTGAAAGGTTGGTAAAATTGCAAAGAGAGATTAAATTAACACACAAAAATTTAACAAATTAGAAAGATAAGGATAGGAAAAGGATGAATATAACTTACAGTGTGTCTTTTGTCTGGAAAGGTGATTTTTACTCTGCGTGGTTTTGTAAGATTGGTGGATTTCTGCAAATGGTGGAAATCGACGGTTCTCTTGATTTTTGTGCTTCGGAAACTATTGTTCTAGCGCTTAAGGTTAAAGGGACCTCTAACAATCCTACCAACTGCTGATGAGTTCAAAAACTTAGTTTTAAAAAATAATTTATATCAAGACTTAAACTAACAAAGGTTGGATCAGAGTAACTACAACGAAAGTCGAGAATTAACTGAATGCGCTTTTTCGATATACAGTCGCAATTTCATTTTGGAACTATGTGTCCTAGGTGTGAAATGAGTATCTCGAGGGTTCTGGAGGGTTCAAAACTGGTTTAATATTATATTTTTGTAGTTTTTCATCACCGTCTTCTGGATGTGATTACTGTAATTCATTTCGTCAGTACGCCTATGTGGTAATTCTTTCTCACGTTTTTAGACAAGCGGTTTCCTTTTGTAAAACATTGAATTGAATAATATTAACTACGCCGCCTGTGCTAGCGTATCCATAGGCGATTTGAATTTTTAATAATAATTTGACATTATTTGTCTTCTTTCGTTGACACGCACATCAAATGAAACTTACTATAACAAAAGTAACACTAGATAGATTTGGAATTAACGACAATTGAGGTACTTTGATGCCTTTTGAACAAACGTTCACATAGTGCGCCATATTATTGGAATTTAGGAAACATATTCTTTATAATATTCCATGTTTTAAAAATATTAATTTTGTTCTGTTGTAAATTGCAAATAAATTTATGACAAGACAACCATGGGGAGGGGTTTTAGAACTGTAATATTTAGGCGAAAATGTATGCTAACATCATGATAATTGTTCAGTTTTATTTTCTTTTCAAGGTAGCGATAATATATATTACCGTGATTTACGTAATATTACGGTACATTTTCTTAATATTTGCGTGTGCTGTTCCTACTAACGAGGCTTTTTTGTTGCAGGCTAGTGATTTTACTGATAGTTGTGACTGGCCTACGCTAGGAGATCCTCCGCACGAGGTTAGCTTTTTGCTTATTTTTCGAGTAACTGTATAGATATTTTATTTTTTTAGAACAATTCATGCTTAATTAACCTCGCGGTGGGTTGACAATTAAGTTTCATAGTTTTTTACACTTGTGAAAAGCATATCGAATGATTGAGTGGAAGGTACTTTTAAATTATTCCTAAGAAATTTGTTCATCCAGTTTTTTGGTAATTTGATTGAAGTTTCTTAAATAGAAACTTTGGCGATATTTGTCAAGTTCGAAGGGTTCTAACAAGTACTCTTTATATTTTGAATAAGCTCTTCGTCATATTTACACTTTTTTAACGAAGAATTGAAGCTCACGAAAAACCTATGTAAAAGTACATTTCTAAAAATAGAATGTGCTTCAACCGTTGGCATTAAAATACTTACCATACTATATGTTCTTGTACTTCTACATACTATATGTTCTTGTACTTCCTCGATAACATAAAATACTTTACTTATTATTAAAACTAGAATGTGCGACACTGCAAGATAGTCTACTTTGAAAATCTCAGTCAATATTTTTATATGGCATCTTGTCGTTTGCTGGTGTAATCTCTCCTCAATAAACACTGGCAGCGCTGCCCCACAAGGTCAGCAGACAGCTTCTATTTCAAATAATTCACAAATACGGCTGGTTGCCAGCTCTAACATACTGGACTTTGGTCTTCCGACATTTCACGGAAAATACGAAACGTGGTACAGTTTTAAAGATATTTTCATGTCAGTAGTAGATAGTAAAACAGATATTAATGACATCAATAAGCTTTTAGTGTTAAAATTGTGTTTGAAAAACGATGCAGCACTTTTAATAGAATCATTAGAGTTGACAGAAAATTACACCATCGCTTGGAATATTTTGAATGAAAGATTTGACCATCGCAGAGCAATAATAAATGCGCACATTTTATTTCAATTATGAAATGTAACACGAGAATCATCCGTATAAATGAGAACATTATTAGATATTTTGCATCAACATTTAGAGAAATTAAACATGCCTATAAATCAATGGGATACCTTACTTATACCCATAATTTTGCAAAAAACTGATGATCGAACAAAACGAGAATGAGAATCAAAACAAACCAATCAAACAACATTAACAACTTTGTAACAATTTAGAGATTTTTTAACTAAAAAATGTTTAACTCTAGAAACAGTACAAATTAGTGAATCCAATAACAGATCAGACGTGCATAATAAATATAACCCAAACATAATAACAAAATATCGTCGTCAAAAACAATAATAATTTAAAATTTAATCGAATTTATTGCGCAGCTACTTAGCGACTTTATTATGAACAAAATAAATCTCAGCAAAACTATAAGAATAAGAATATTTCATGTTACATTTGCCAACAACCACATTATTTATTAATTTACCTCTCAACGAAAAATATAACGAGTTAAACAAACATAAAATTTGTAATAACTGCCTAAGACCGGGACATTTTAAATCAGGCTGCTTTGCACAAGGATGTAAGAAATGTAATTCAAAACATAATACCCTATTGCACGTCGATAATTACAGACAAAAAAACGCTTTATTTCCAAAATCAGGGTCAAAATTAAAATTTTCCCCAAAATCGCAATTTATTTCAAAATCAACTGAATCGAGATGTGACAACCGGCAACCCTGTATTTACAGCACAAGGACGCCCTCATGAAAAGGCAACCCCGAACTACACCCCTGGAGCGCACGGAAATGGAAAAAAAACCGGCAAACGTGAATCCAACGCCGCCGTTGCTGAACCGTAATGGTGCGAATTTTCGAAATCAAAGAACTTTTAATTTTGCGACAGTTGACTCAGATCAAGTTTTACTTTCAACAGCAACGATCTTAATTTTAAATAAATTTAATAAATGGATAAAATGCACGGCACTTTTAGATTCAGGATCGCAATTGAATATTATACAAAATACAACAGGAAATCACACTATTTCTCTCTCCCAATGCAAACGATACGCATACGGTGTAAGCTGGAGGATACGAGAATTATACAAATATCAAGCCACTAACCACTTGCTATACCTAGCTAAATAGCTGGAAACGTGAAAGTCGGATCCGTCGATCTCTAAAAATCCCCCAAACTGTAAACAAACATAGCCGGGGCAAGTGTAAAATATATCGCCTATCGCAACAACTCAAGTACGAACGAGACGCGAGACGACAATCGATATCGATATAAGTACAACTAATACAATCTTTGTTTTGGTTACAAATTTTTAAATTTAGGAAATTTAAAAATATCGTGAGATTTTATTAATGTATCGTTAGTTCCTGAGATCTCGCGATAAATCGTGAGATCTACGATCCCTGCGTGACCTTCACATCAAACACAACCCAATATTTTTTCATTTTAGATACAACTACCGCCATATATTATCTAAAACACATAATTTTACAGTTTCAGTTTTCCATATTCCAACAGAGTAACCCCCGTATATATATATAT
>MU185754.1:58602-99334 GCA_016904865.1 Pissodes strobi | reverse complement strand
ACCTGAAAGAGAGTTTGTTATTAAATTGAGTGGCATTTCAAAAAATGGTTTCTTCATGCTGTCAAGTAGACTTTTAAGTGGGTTTATTGGCTCCGGCTACGGAACTTTAGTTGGCCGATGTCATCAGATTCCATTCGGAAAGGTAACCAGTGCAATTATTAATGGCTGACAGAAAAGTTACCTGTAGTCCTAGTTCGAAGGCCACACTCAATAGGGTGGGGTGCCTGGGTCCGTTTTCGGGTGTGGCAAACCGAAATGCATCTTGAGCTAGCTTGAAGAGGTGTGAAGAGCTGTGGATGTGTCTCTGGGACGATTCCAGTACGGTACGTAGACGCATCACTTCACCTGGAAAGTAATTAGTGTGAATTTTTAAAAACGCTGTTCAATAGGTCGCTGCGTGTATGTTTTGATTTTTCATGGTGTTTTTTGTGAATAATAGTGTTGTGTTTTATGCCACAGTTTTTGTAAGAGTGTGACCTGCCTCATAGCCCTAATTACAGTTCAGAATTTCGTATTGCTAGCCAGTTATCATAATTTCCATTGAATACCATAGCAGGAATGTCCAAACAATAGCTCAATATAAACAAAGACATACCGAGCGCCGGATTATCTATATGGTAGTGGATTTGTTACATTGTGGAGTTTTTGCACGAAGAACGCTGCTTTTACAACTTTACGATAGCATGGCGTGTTACAAGTGAGAGAAAGATAATCCAAAAGAGATTAATGGAGTATCATGGATCCCTTGTGACATGTGCAACATGATCTATTGCCTGGATTGTTTTCCACTGGCCTCATCTGAACTACGAGTAATTCCTCTGAAAAAGAGTGTGCTATTTATCTGCTGCCCGAACTCTAGGACTGCAGTTAAGAAAGCGCTAATTCATAATGAACGTTCTCGTCACTTGCAAGAAGAGATACAGCTACTAAAAAACACCATAACCGACAAGCAACAGATTATTGAAAAGAAAAGTAAGATTATTAATTTGCTAAACAAAGACTCCAATAGCACAAAGATTAAACTAGGGAGGAGGTATCTGATGCCATTGCTCGGGCAGAGACAATAAATAAACTCTAGCTCCGATAATCTCCCAGAAAAAAACTCTTATCATATCTGGCTCAACTTCTAGGATGATGAGCGGGACAAACAATGATATGCCAGCTCTAAAAGCAGAGGAACGTCAATGGATTTATGTCAATGCTTTGGATTTGGATTTAAATGTATCCAATCAAATTCTTATGAACTACCTTAAACAAAACCAGATCACTGTCTTGAGCTGTGACAAGATAGAATGAAAATCGTATACTCAATCTGCTTTTAAATTAGCAATAAAGCCTGAGGATGAAAATAAGCTTTATAATGGTGACTTGTGGCCCAAAACAGCCATAATAAAACCCTTTGTGTTTGGATCCAACACAAGATCTTACAACAATCAACGGCATGGCTACTCTCGAAATTATTCTAACACGCCTCGAAACTTTCACAGAGCGCAACATTACGGGAGACCCTACTAAAGTCCAAAGACTTACCTGATGAATATGCACAACTAAATACTAAAAGCCTTTCCATCTACTACCAAAATGTTAGAGGTCTTCGAAAAAAAAATAAGGAACTTTCAAAGAATATAAATATAGCAGAATATGATGCGCTAATATTAACGGAAACTTGGTTAAATGAAGATTTTTACAATGCTGAGTTTGGCTTACAGAATTATATAATCTTTAGAAAGGATAGGGATTAGAGTGCAACCGGAAAAAACGGAGGGGGAGGTGTTATGATTGGTATTAAGAACCTGAAAGTAAATATTTTAAACTCTCCACATCCGTCAGCTGTGTGTGGGAAACCGTGTTTTTGTGTTCTGTGCGGTTTACTTTCCACCTGCGACAAATGTTGGAGAATATGAACTCCATGCGGGGAACATTGAACATTTTACGAATGATTCTGATGAAGTATCTGTCTACATAATGGGTGATTATAATCTAGCTAACTTAGTCTTCTTTGAAAACGATAATTATAATTATTCAAAGATTAAAAATAGTTTAGCTAATGAATGTATAACGGCAACTATGTGTTACTCAAATTTAAAACAGGTCAATAACATTCCTAATGTAAATAATAATGTATTTTTAGATTTGATATTTACAAATAATTGTCACTTAAAAGTAGCAGCTGCTTGGGATAGCTTGGTATAATGTGATAAATATCATCCAGCTTTGTTATTCGATGTTAAGGCTTATGACATACCTACACAGTTCTGCTGATAACCATGTGGAATATTGATTTGATTTTGGTAACTGTGACTATACTGTGATAAATTATTATTTGCTGAATGTTGATTGGGATTGTGTTTTGGCCTGTGATATTAATGATGCGGTAAATCGATTTTACTTATTACTGTCTGAATGTGTTTGTACCAAAAATAGCTATTAAATGTGATTTTAAGTTTCCTGCTTGGTTCAGTCAAGAACTCGGAGATCTCACTATAGAAAAAAGAGGTCTCATAAAATTTATAAATCAAATCCAACTACACAGAATTATCATAGTTTCTGTGAACTTCGAAAACTTTGTAAGGACGTATCTAGTATCTTTTATGACAATCATATCAAAAAAGTATGACAAAGTATCAGATATGATGTCAAATCTTTCTGGAAATATGTAAACAAAAGAAAAGATCAAAATAATATCCCTAATTTAGTTAATTATCAAAATATAGAATTTTCAGATCCAACTGATATTGCCATTGCTTTTGCACAGTTTTTCTCTTCTGTATATGAATCTGAATTAAATATACAAAAAATGTCTCCTCCACTATCCACAAATGATCTCCACATAAGCTCTTATAAATTCAAAATATCAGAAATTTGGGAACAACTAGAAAATATAAATACAAATAAGGGGCCTGGTCCAGATGATCTTCCTCCTAGCTTTCTGAAGAAATGTTCTTTTTCTCTGTCAAGACCTTTATGGCTGCTTTTTAACAATTCACTTTCTAGGGTTATTTTCCCCACCAAATAGAAAACTACATACGTCACACCTAGATACAAGAATAGTGGTAACAAGAATGACGTTTCAAATTATAGACCCATCTCTAGAGTTTCGCAAATACCAAGGGTTATGGAGGCAATAATTACAAATTATCTAGAAAAATATTTAAAAACCTTATTATAACAAATCAGCAGGGTTTTTTAAAAAAGAAATCCATAACTACAAATCTACTACTTTATTACAATATTAGGAGCTTGAGAAACAAAGTCGATGACCTTATCACATTATTAAAGGAAGCTGACTTTTCAGAGATAGTGACTTTGACCGAAACGTGGTGCTCAAAGGAGGAAATTGATGTCCTGAAGCTTAATGGTTATAACCTGGCAGGCAGGTACTGCAGGGAAAACAATCGAGGAGGCGGTGTGGCCATTTATGTGTCAAATAAGCTTGACTATAAGGTGAAGTCCGATGGACAAGTAAGCGAAGACGTATTTGAACATACTTACACAGAGCTGGAGACAGCACAAACGGTAGTGATATCTTGTATCTATAGGAAGCCCTCATCGGGCATTAATGAATTTATTATAAACTTGGGACTAATCTTAAATAAAATTATTAGGGGTGATAAACATCTAATAGTTTGCGGGGATTTCAACATTAATTTTGACCCAAAGGTTGATGACTGTTATGCTAAACGTGTTGTTAATTTATTGGCTTCATTTGGTCTACAATCGTGTATTTCTGATTTTACGAGAGTACAGGGTAACTCGAAAACAATGATAGATAATATATTTTTAAATTTTAGCCTAAATAACTAACTACAGGGTAGATATTGTCGCGAGTAATCGTGATGACAGTTTTTTTAACTTTTTCTTAATGCCTCCACCGGTCTGTCATCATACGTTTGAATCGCGATGCCACGCCTTATTCAGCGTGCAGGGGTATAACTCCGATGGTAGTAAGGGATTCTTTACGTAAGGTGAGAAGCGAAGATAAAGAAAGCACTTAAAAACAATAAAGTATATTAGGTAAACTTAATGAGAAAAGATTAACAATGTGTATTGGTCAAAGACCCAACGATAGAGTTTTTAACAGCGTTTACTGGTCAGAAACTTAATGAGACTAGCCTATACCCAATTATTAAGGTGCGCATGCTTTCTCGACTTGAGGTATGTTTTATGAATTGTTTATAGGTCTTTTTGGTCACTGCTTTGTAAATATAGTTTATCTTATGTTACGTTGCGTTTTATTTAATGTTAAGGTATTTAAGAGCACTTGGACACTACACTTTGAACTACTTGACAGACTACTTAGAAACTTCACTCGAAGAACTTTGACAGACTCGACTTTTCTACTGTGGTTAGTGAAACCCCTAGTCTTAGCAGTCGATGTGGCCAACCAAGAACTAGGTTTGGGGTAGGAAAAGGATTATAACTTTGGCAATCATGTGACTAACCAAAGAGCGGATTGAACCAAAAGCAGTCATGTGACTAACCCTGGAGCTGGCTTAGGTGAGACCAAAAGTCTGACGAACCGAAGGTTTGCCAGTGTATTTATATTAGAGAAATTGCTGATCATTGCATGCTTAAGGTTCATAATCGCTCCCGTTGACTGCTCGCGTTGTTTATAGTTTGCTTTTAATGTTTATTAAATAATTCCCAAGTTCAAGTTCAAACTTGGGATAGGGTGATAATTAGTTAATAGCTTTATGAATTATTATATTTGACAATATTGTTGATAGTCCACTGTCAAACCACAGCATGCAAATTGTTACTTTTGAGTCTAGGTTATGGGCAACGACATCAGTAGATTTTATGTATTTTAGAAATTTTAAAAAAGAAAGCAGTATGCTGGCTTTCAGAAGCATGTTGAGCCAACATGATTGGCAGGATGTGTTGATGATAGATAATCCAGTCGAAGGGTATGTTCATGGATAGGTTTACAGAATTGATGGAGGTAGCTTTTCCTTTAGAATTGAAAAAACGGACAGGGTTCAATGGTAGGAAACCAAGGCCTTGGCTGACGGCTGAGATGGTGAATGAGGGAAATCTTTTGAGAAACTTGTATAAAGTTGTCAAAGAATCAAATAATGCTAATCTTGTAACATCATTTATATGATGTTATAGATGATCTTTATAGATAAATTAAAACAACACAGACAGACAATCTGCAGGAGCAAGCGCTCATATTATGATAATTTGTATATGTATTCTGAAAATAAGGCCAAATGCACATGGCAAATTATTAACAGTGAAGTAAATTTAAAAACTAAAGGGCGTTATCCACCTTTTTTAAGAATTTAGATGGTGCTAGAATAAACGATTACAAAAGCGCAGCAAATGAGTTTAATTCATATTTCGTTAACTCAATCAATTCTATTTCACAGGCAAGAAGCAATTTAACTAATGATTTCAAGCTGAATGGTTCACCCAAATGCGGTTCTATGTTGTTGCATCCGGTTGAGAAAATAATATATGAAGTTTCTGGAAAGACTGCAGTTGGGGAAGATACTATTCCTTGCTCACTCCTCCGCACAGTGGCTGATATTATTGCCCCCGTATTATCGGTTTTGATAAATAAGTCTTTTGTAGAAGGGACTTTCCCATCACAGCTTAAATGTGCTGTAATTAAACCAATATACAAAAAACATGAAAAGGAAAGGATAGACAGTTACAGGGCTGTTGCTTTGCTCCCCGCCTTCTCCAAGGTGTATGAAAAAGCATTTTACGTCAGACTTATAAGTTACTTTGATAAATATAGGTTGCTGCCTGATGCTCAGTATGGCTTCCGCAAGGGTAGATCCACTGCGGATGCTATACTGGCATCGGTTAACTATATAATTAGGATGATAGATCAAAGGAAGCAGGTGGCTGGAATCTTCTTTGACTACAGTCGTGCTTTCGATCTTGTAAATCACGAGCTACTACTTTATAAGCTCAAGCACTACGGAGTGAGGGGACAGCCCTGGAACTGGCTATCCTCCTATTTGAATGGAAGAACACAGATTGTAAAGATCACTGTGGAGAGTGGGGAGTGGGACTCTGGCCGGCTGCCAGTAAATACTGGTGTGCCTCAGGGGAGCATATTGGGCCCGCTGCTTTTTTTAGTGTTCATTGGTTATGCTGCAGAAAATAATCCTGCAGATCTGGTTACATTGTTTGCAGACGACATGACTGCGGTGGTCTCAGCTGACGGTGTCCCAGCTCTAAGCATGAGTGCCGAAAGAAGTGCCATGCATACATATAATTATAGCTCCCTAAATGGGCTAGTTCTTTATCCTTCTAAAACAGAAATTATATTGTTTACCCCCCGTAAGGTTGATTACTCAATGCTGGTACATTTAAATGGGAAAAGTATCAAGCAGAATTACTATATTAAATACTTAGGTGTTTACATTGACCCTCAATTGTCATGGACTTATCATGTAGATTTCATTTAAAAAAAAACTATCAACTAATTGCTTTGTAATATGGAGACTAAGACAATTTACTAATAGGGAAATATTACTTGCTCACTATTATGCTTATACCTATTCAGCCCTTAGCTATGGCATCGTCAGCTGGGGTAATGCAAATAGAGTTGATGAAGTGCTAATTGCTCAAAAGAGAATACTGAGAACTTTATGTTTTAAGGGGCCAAGGCACTCTTGTCGCGGCCTTTTCAATGGGCTCGGCATCTTGACGGTCGTGTCTATGTATATATTACGTTGTGCATTGTATGTTAAACAGAATCTGAATAGCTTCTTGCTTGCTGGCGACGCGTGTCAGTGTTACACACTGAGAAATGGTGGTGACCTGAGGCTACCCCATCATAGACTCACCCTAACTGCAGATAGCTCTGTTATTGTTCCTGCTAAGATTTATAATCATCTACCTGTAAACTTGAGGGATATTTAAGAGAGAACTCAAGACTTTATTGATTGACATAGTTTTTACAACCTGAGAGAATTTACCTCTTGTAATCTTCATGCTTAATCTCTGGCGTACAGTCTCATTTGCGGTTCCTTCAACATGCCAATACTCTCATTGATGAGTTTTGGTTCTGATCTTTTTAAAGTATTTTTAGTGTGTGATCATGCTGTGGTA
Source organism: Pissodes strobi (assembly GCA_016904865.1). Classification (NCBI taxonomy): domain Eukaryota; kingdom Metazoa; phylum Arthropoda; class Insecta; order Coleoptera; family Curculionidae; genus Pissodes; species Pissodes strobi. The sequence continues at coordinate 92,263 of MU185754.1, read as the reverse complement.
TATTGTTTATTGATGTTTGTATGTTATATATATTGCAATGTTGATGGTGTAGTATTTCAAGCTTTCCTTGTATACCTATAGGTTGTAGTTATTTTAGTTATTTTACTGACGAACTGTATGTCATCTTATTGATGATCTTTTATGGAATGAATAAATAAATAAATAAATACACTGATTTTATTTATGAAAAACTGGAAAATGATTACAATGTTGACTAAATATATACAGATTTCTCGAAGGGCTTCGATAATGTTAATCATGGTTTATTAATAAATAAACTTTATCGTTATGGAATTTCGGAAACTTTGTTGGACTGGATGGGCTCATTTCTGACGAATAGACAACAAATCGTAAAGGTCAATTATCATTATTCTGACTTCTGGAGTACCTCATGGTTCACATCTATCTCACTTTTTATATTATATTTATTAACGATATAGGAAGTTGTTTCGCCCATTCTAAATTCATTCTTTATGCCGATGACCTCAAAATCTTTAAAAAAATAAAAAACGATAACTGCTCTAAACTTTTACAGGAAGACCTTGATAGATTTTATACAGGGTGTAATAAAAACAAAATGTTCTTAAATTTTAGTAAATGTAAATATATCAGGTTCAGTAAATCTTTAATGGGGGATTGCCCCAACTACCACATCAATGATAACAGTCTGGACAGGGTGGATATAATTAGGGATTTGGGAGTCTTGGTGGATCATAGGCTCACATTTTCGGTTCATGTGGGAAACTGTCGAAATCAAGCCTTGCGTATCTTAGGTTTTATTAAGAGAAACACATCCGACTTTAAAAATATAGTTGCTATAAAGCTACTATATACCTCATTGGTTAGGTCACACCTGGAAAATTGCTCAGTTGTTTGGAATTCCCATTGAACAGTGTCCAGAGAGAGATATATAGCTTTTAAAATGAACATTCCTGTGGAAGATATTAATTACAGTGATCTAGAACAAACCCTAAATATTCAATCTGTCTCAAAACGTAGGCATAATTTTGACATTATTTTATGCTACAAATTAATCACCAACTATATAAATTGTCCTGAATTGTTGAAACGAATCCAATTTCATATACCATCTAGACAACTAAGGGATGCTAGAACATTCGAACTCAAATTTCACAGAACATCATATGGACAAAACTGACCAAATAACTAGGATAATGGTGATCTTTTCGCAGAATCTTTGACTTCTTTACAGAGTTAGTTAAGAAATTGAGATGAATCATATTTTTTACTTAAAATGGATATTCCTAAGTGTACTGATCTGTGAGGTATGTGTGTGTGTGTGTGGTTTTTTTTTATTATGAATGTGTTTAGTGTTCTAATTTACTGTCCTTTGTAGTTATAGGAATGTATTTTGATTGGTGTGAATGCTACTTACTAGTATATTGTATTATTTTATTTTTACAAATGTACGAATGGGCTTGTCGTATATTAATAAATAAAAAAATATGCCATAAAGTAAAACAGTCCTCAATTTATTTAAATTTATTTCTGATAACATAAAGTACTTCTGGCAGATAAATGAACGTCTGGAAATTCACTAGAAAAGCCTCAGTCGCTTTTAAAGGCGATAGCAGCCTATGATCTATTTTGCTATGAGAATTGTAGGAAGTGTTTAACAAAATAATAAATTAATTCAGCATTCGTTTACCTCCTCTCTGGAAAGATCTCGAAATTATGGCATATACTTTTGACAACTAAGTATGAATGCCGTAATTAGATGGAAATCGTACTTACCTTTGGCAGCACTAAGCATGGTGCTGCTCAGCGCGCACTGCTGGCTCTCAATGTGCCCCAGAGTGAACCAGCGGGGGGGCCGGCCCGTTCCCGGGGGACCGGCCCCGCTAGAGCCCCCCGACGATCCTCCTTCGCCGTCCCCCTCCTCCAAAAGAGGCAGTCGCATGGCGCGCAGGCCCACTTCGTATGCTAAGTCCGGGTAGTAGTTGAGCAGGGACAAGAACAGGAATCTGTATAAAAATATAAATTAATTTAAACCAAACCAAACTCGTGTTCTTTTGACAAAGAGTGGTGATGAAATTCCTAATCATTTTTGCTAGATTTAATTTCCATACACAAATTAAAGATGTCGATACTTGGTTATGGTCAATTTTGAATTATCCAGTAACTAATCCTTATTACAGCACATCACAAATCCAATAATATTGGGATAAAATAGAAAACTATTAAGAGGCAGTAGTAGTGTGTTAAAGAGAGTGAGTCCTCACGGAGGAGGTAATTTACTCCTCCCTGAGGACTCACTCTCTTTGAATTACTAAGGAGTCTCTCTCCTTATGAAATAAGTTTGTGCCTTCCTGTACAATCTTAATATATTTCCTCTCCTTTTCTACTATTAAGATACAGACATAAGCCTGAGCATTGTTTCACCCTCTCATGTAACCTTGTTGAATTGCGCTTCGGTTCATGTAACCTTGTTGAATTACGCTTCGGTTATCGACCGGTCAACACTCCACCTACTGAGGAGGGTCCGACCATGAAATAAGGTCTTGCTTTTTGTATAACCTCGATACATTTAGTATGTAACGTTCAGCTTTTATTCCCCACTTAAAACTCTTATTATAAAACTAGCAGCTTAGGATTCTCAACTTTAATTCAAAAATTGTAAAGTTATAATATTATGGTTAATACTAGAAAAAGAAAGAGTAGTTCTAAAAAGCAAGTGGTGAAAAAAATTAAAGTAGAAAAGAAAAATCCTATAGACCAGTGTGCATAAAAACAAGGTATAGAAAATGAGTGTTATATTTGCTTCAAATTAATGGAAAAGGCTGAAATTTGTGTTCCTAAGTCTTGCAACCATAAGTGCTGCTTTCAGTGTTTGGCAGAGTGTGCAGTTTGTAGAAGAGACTTTAATACAATAATTTTTGAAGAAACCAAGGAAGAAGTTTCGAGTGCATATTTGAATACATCTTTATTAGAAGTAAAAACAGAAGGTCTTAAAATTGAACCAATATAAAATGGAAATAATTGTGGAAATTGATCCACAAAACATGGACAGAGTTATGGAAATTATAAATTTTGATGATTTGGGCCCAATAGAAAATAATAGTTTTGATCTAAATTTAGAAGAAAATATTGAAATCTCCGCTTTGGATAATAATTTTGACTTAAATTTATTGGAATTTTATAATATTGTTTTGGAAAATAATTTAAATTTAGGAGAAAATAGCTAATGTGATATTTCATTACAAGCTTTAGATGATTTGACAAAATTCAAAGATTTATTAGGAATTCCATCTGATAATGTAGAGCTGCCACTTAAAAAGATCGTTTGATTCAACTTTAGAAGAACCTCCTTGTTCTCGAATGGATGAACAATTAAATATCATTGAAAATAGTAATTTAAACATATCAAACAATAGTTTTAGTGATGATGATGATATAATACCTTGTAGTAAAAAAAGTCCCGCCGTAAAATCTTCTTATCAAACACCCACTCCAACAATTTCTCTTCAGATTCTACCGTTAATAATTTAATAGTTTCCAGGGGGCAAAATGGTCCTAATCACTCTAACGATAGCAATTTTGTAATTTCTGACCAGCAGAAAAGCCCACTTCAAACTTCTACTTCATCACTAACTAATATTATAGTAAGCAATTTTAAAAATTATAATAATCACTCTGAAAATAGTAATAATGCAATTCCTATTCAAAATAATACTTTACGAAATGATCAACTTAGCAACATTTCATGGGATTCTACGAATTCACTATACAGAAAACTTTAACGATACAAAAGAGATGCAAACCCAACAATCTACGGAGACTATAGTTTTACAAGCAGAAAATAAATTTTTAAACCATGTAGTTTTGAAACAAAAGAGACACAAACAAATGACAAACCATTTGGACTTAAAACACAGACGCTACAACAAACAGCCAAACCATTTTATAAAGTGAAAAATAAATCGTTTATTGTCAAAAAGAAATTTACATCACAAAACAAAAAAGTCATTTCAAGAATTAAAACTTTAGGCTATTCTTTAGATTCTAATACATATATTAATAAACAAGATGAGGAAAAGTGGAATAGCATTATAGTTATTTTTGTTACAAGTACCTAAAATAAGGTTTTTCAGGACGAATCATTGCTGTTTCCGGACGAGGCGTTAGCCGAGTCCGGAATAGCAGATGAGTCCTGAAAAACTTCATTTAGGTACGTGTGACAAACACTATTTTTTGGCATACGCTCCCAAAATTTAATATTTATTTATACGCTTTTTGCAATTCTTCAGAACGCCTAAATTTGCAAATTTACCATAATTTTTGAAATCATAATGTACGACAAAGTTAGCTTAGAATTTGATATCGTAGCAACTATTTGACAGTTTTGTCATGTCATTCGAAATTTGACATTTAGACATATTCAGGAATTTTGGAATAGTCCGTAAAAGTTGCCATGACGACTTTTAGGGACTAGGCCTAAAAAGAAGCATTTTACGGACTCAAATGAGTCCGTAAAATAGCTATTTTTGGGAGCGTATGACAAAAAAAATATTTTGATGAGTTGGTAAATAAATAGCATCCTTAACCATCCATCCATTCCCTAAATTCCTAAAATTTAAAGCAATGAATTTTAATTAATTTTCATCATTTACCTGTCGAATGTAAAAGCAACGTTGAATTACTATCATTTTTGATGAGCTGGTAACTTTTATCTATTAACAACCCCTTTCACAAATCCCTTTAATTTAAAACAATGAATTTTAATAATTTTCATCATTTCCCAGCCGAATGTAAAAGGAGCTTCACAAGAAGAGACACTTTTATTTTAAGACTTTAAAATGACACTCCAATGTGTGACTTGCTAACGCAATTTTAATAGAAAATATAATCTAATGAGACACATTACACACGTTTGTGGCAAGACGTCAGAAATGGCATCCATTCCTATCAATGATAAGATTTATGTGCTATTTAAGTTTTATTTCTTGTGGTTTAAATGTATAAAATGTAATTTACTACTCCATTTTCATTTTTATTGCTTTATGTTTAAACTAACATCTATTTCGTTTTCTCCTTTCAGACCATGTGAAATATTGTAAGGATTGTAAAAAATCTGTGAGAGGAAGTTTGTGGGCAAGTCACCTGCGAACAAACAATCATAAAGATAATGTGATTATCACCAGTCAAGATGGAATCGAAATTATTAAATCTGCATTTCAGTATCGTACAGAGTAGATTTGCAGTAGATATTAAAACATTTTTTAATACAATTTTGAATAAAATTGTGTCTGTAATAGAAGCCGAACTTAAAAGTATGATGTATGATGAAAAGTCCTTTAACACATCTTTCCATTTTATCTGTAGCAGTTCAAATTTAGTATGATGTAAAGTCCTTTAACACATCTTTCCATATTATCTGCAGCAGTTCAAATTTATTAGACATCTTAGAAGAAATGTTACAAACAATAGAACGAAAATCTGATGAACTAGCAGAACGTAATTCAGGTAAAGTATTATCTTTTGTCGATAATTTCCTAAACTAATTTAACCAATTAAATGAAGGGTAAAGGCTGTGTGCATGTACGAAACATAGTAATGAAACACCTTGTATATCATGTAAATTTTAATCCAAAAGGAATCATGAAGAGCGTTACAGAGCGCTTTCGGCCGTAGCCATCATCAGTGTTACCTGAAAGTAAGTAAAAAACCCCTTGTCAGTGGTGAGTCAAAGAATGTTGTTGAATTGAGACATTGGTTATTTTTGGTAAATAATTTTTTTAAGATGAATATTTTTTAAGATGAATACTGAGCACAACAGTATTCATCTTAAAAAATTTATTTACCAAAAATAACCAATGTCTCAATTCAACAACATTCTTTGACTCACCACGGACAAGGGGTTCTTTTACTTACTTTCAGGTAACACTGATGATGGCTACGGCCGAAAGCGCTCTGTTACGCTCTTCATGATTCCTTTTGGATTAAAATTTGCATGATATACAAGGTATTTCATTGCTATAATTTAACCAATTTTAAATTTTTTATTTTTAAAATATTTTTTCAGTATTAATTCTAGTGAAAATTATGTGTTTCCTCAGTTATGTGATACACTGATCTTGAACAAATTACACACTTCAAGTCGTTGGTTGAATATTCCATTTTCCTTTTATAGTGGGTATTAATATGTTTATGAATAGTAGAATTTTGAAAAAGAATTACATGAAGCGCAAAACAAAAATAACACAATATGTGCTCTTCTCTATCAGGAAATGTTGTTACAATTGCATAGCTCTGCGTTATGCAAAACACTCAGTCAACAAAGTTAACCTCATTAAAGTTTTCGAAAAATACATTTCCATCTGCATATTCATCTTCTGCATCCATTTCAAGTTTGTCTGGATTGGATGGTTCTGTTTGAGTTTTCATGAAATTATGTTCACCAATATATTGAAATCTTCCAATGTCTATTAGTCCCAAATCATCAAAATTTATAATTTCCATAACTCTGTCTAAGTTTTGCGGGTCAATTTCCACAATTACTTCCATTTTATGTTGGTTCAATTTTAAGACTTTCTTTAATTATGAAGGTATTTTTTTACTTCTAATAAAGATGTATTCAAATATGCAATCGAAACTTCTTTCTTGGTTTCTTCAAAAATTATTGTATTAAAATATCTTCTACAAACTGCTCCATTTCCCTTTTTGATTGTCCACTCTGCCAAACACTGAAAGCAGCACTTATGGTTGCAAGACTTAGGAATACAAATTTCAGCCTTTTCCATTAATTTGAAGCAAATATAACACTCATTTTCTATACCTTGTTTTTCTGCACACTGGTCTTCTATTGGATTTTTCTTTTCTACTTTAATTCTTTTTTCACCACTTTCTTTTTCTGGTATTAACCATAATATTATAACTTTACAAATTTTGAATTAAAGTTCAGAACACTAAGCTGCTAGTTTTATAATAAGATTTTTAAGTGGGGAAGGTTACATACTAAAAGTATCGAGGTTATACAAAAAGCAAGACCTTATTTCATGGTCGGAGCCTCCTCTGTAGGCGGAGTGTACAAAAAGCAACACCTTATTTCATGGTCGGATCCTCCTTAGTAGGTGGAGTGTTGTCCGGTCGATAATCAAAGCGTAATTCAACAAGGTTACATGAACCGAAGCGCAATTCAACACGGTTACATGATAGGGTAAAACAACGCTTAGGCTTATGTCTGTATCTTAATAGTAGAAAAGGAGAGGAAATATATTAAGATTCTACAGGAAGGCACAAACTTATTTCATAAGGAGAGAGAGACTCCTTAGTAATTCAAAGAGAGTGAGTCCTCAGGGAGGAGTAAATTACCTCCTCCATGAGGACTCGCTCTCTTTAACACACTACTCTGGCAGTTATAACGTAATAATTTTTGTCACAAAATGATACTGTTGAAATAAATAATTTTTATTTTTACCTTGCAAACGTATGCATGGGTATTGATTCAGGATGAATACCGATGCCCAGACCACTGGCAGGCCCGCTTTCGAGCAATATGATGGCTTGTCTTCGCAGTACTGCCACTAAACTATTGTCCAAATCGATTTCTTGTAATTTTGCTATCAGTCGGTCTTCCTGTTTACATGCTTTCTCCTAGAAATAATTTTACTCATCATCCTAAATTACAAATTTTACATGTCTATCTCAATCAACATAAACCCCTTAGAAAAACCCATGAAATTCTCTGCAGCATTAATTTAGCTAAAATCCTTACCTGTGCGTAGAGGCCAACTGGCATTACTCTCTGCTGTCCCAAACCGATCAAGGCCACTTCAAAGGCCAGCGTGAGGTAGGTTTCCGATCGGTCCCTGGAGCCGACGACAGGTGTATGTTGGTAGCGGGGTCGCAGGTTATTGTGCTGTTCTTCCATGCTGACTAGGTCTGATAGAAAGAAAATAATTATGTATATAGCAGACAGAAACACGTTTGAATGTAGATCTGCTGATCACAATATGAATGATTTAAATATATATTACCGAGGTAGCTGGGTGTTCGCGGTCTTTGGTCATCAGGAATGCTGGAGGCGTCCGCCAACGTGTCGAAGAGGCACCCTATGGGGTCTAGGGGATGCCCCACCCATCCATCCGGATTTGCCGGGGCGCTGATGCTGGTCGTGGAACAAGCGTTGCTCATACAAGCACCCTAACATAAAAAACATTTATGAATTAAATATATGATTTCTAGTTGATACCTAGAATTAGCGACTGGTTTCTAATACGTGAGATCACGAATCTCTATTCTTTTTCAATTCAATTCAATAGAACTTTATTATCAGAAGAAATCATTTCTCATTGACAAAGCAGAACATGAATACATTTAAATATCACAAAATACAATTACAATTAATTCACAATATGTCAACAGTTAAAATACATTAATCTAAAAATCACATAAAAAATAAAATTAGTGGTAAATAATAAACCTGCAGTAAAGACACAATAATACAATGCAAACACCCATTATACACTTATAAAATAAAACATCCATGGACTACGCTAAATTACCCGTCATAAACTCGTCGACTGAATAATAGGCCTTCTCAACCAAAAGTCTTTTAACATCCCTTCGAAATTTCATTAAGTTTGAGACATTCCGAAGTCTCTGTGGCAGTTTGTTGAATTTTTTTTTGCTCTTATAAAACAGTGAAGTCTGGATAAGACCAGAAGAAGGAATGGGCAAGCCAATAGTGCGCGCGATTCTTGTATTATGGCAAGAAGACCTGTCAATATCCGCCGCATGTTTCTTATACATCAGACACACAGTCTCCAATATAAAAATACTGGGTAGGGTGAGAATTTCCTGGGTAAGAAATAGAGGCCTACAGGAATCTCTGGGTGCAGTTCGACAAAGATATCTTAGGGCTCTCTTTTGCAAAATAAACAGCGAGTTAAAAAGATATTGAGAACAAAATCCCCAAAAGCATATCCCGTATCGAAGATGACTTTCAATAAGCGCGAAATAAGCACTTCTAGCTACCTCTGTATTCAACTCACTAGATATTATTCGTATTACCTAGCACCCAGACGCAAGTCTCGCAGAAATGTTGGAAACATGCATAGCAAACTTCAGGGCTCGATCTATATATACCCCCCAGAAAACCCACAACATCCGCAAAACCTACACTCATGTTATCAATTGAAACAGCAACATCATCACACTTAAAACTGACAAAGTTGGTATTTGAAGCGGTAAAAACCAAAAGGTTGGAATCGCACCACCTTCCAATCCTTGCCAGATCACTATTAATAATTTTCCCCAGTAACTTGATATCCCGGTGGTGCCAGAGGATTGTCGTCAATAGAGGGGAGATCGTTAATACATATCAGGAACAACAGTGGCCCCAAAACCGACCCCTGAGGGACACCGGCTGTCGTCACCATAGGCGTCGACACCCGACCTCCCAACACCACTGTCTGAGAGCGATCCGACAAGGAGGACCTGAACCAGTCCAAGGCAACACCCCTGAAACCATAAACTTCAAGCTTCTGCAACAATATTCTGTGACTCACGCAATCGAACGCTTTTGACAAATCACAGAACACTACCGCAGCCGCTTCACCCTCATTCAGCTGGAGATACAATATTTCCAAAAAAGAAAAAATGGCATTGTTAGTACTCCTAGAGTGCCGAAATCAAAACTGCTCCGACCTCAGAATGGAATGCCTCTGCAATTTGTTTCTAAAGGACTGAATGTTTAAAAGAAGTAGTGAAAGATTAAGAGTACCGTCGCGCTTCTTCATATTAAAAAAGAACTATTACTGTGATGGCGCGGAAGGATGCTTCCCTCAAAAACGGTCGAGTGACCCATCCTGATATCCTCCGTCCCCGCACTAACCTGACATTTGTTCGGTGATTCGCATTCTACACTCTGATCTGCCCGAACAGAAGATACATCATTGTTATCAATAGACACATATACAATATCTGATCTCGCAAATATCTAAAGAGTAGTCTTTTGCTGCCGTAGGAAGGTGCACCAATCCATGATCTTTTTCCCTCATGTATGAAGTTATCCATGGAAATAGAGTTTCCAGGAGATTAAAGTGAACATATCTCTGAATGCAAGAATTAACCCTGTAAATAAACTGATTAAGTACCCTTCTTTGTGATGCATAAGGAGATCTGATCAGAATTAGGTTAGTTCCATTAGACAGCAAACTAAGTTTTTTTTAAACTATCCTGGTCAACTTCAATTCCCCTTCTCGCGTCTTCACAACCAACAAACACAAGAATATAATCTGACGTTGTCAAGTTTACAGCATATCGCAACGCCATGTCAATAGCCTCAGAAAATAATAACACTCAGATCATCCCCTACAATAAGAATAACTGGCTTTTTAATATACACCTTATTTTTATGTCTTTTTTCTTTGAGATATTTTATTTCTGGTAGACACTCCGGCAGGTGGATTTGGAGAATTCGTCCTCAAGGATTCCTTAAGCTTAGATATCTCTTCACAGTACATATTATTTCCCCTCTCAAGTATGCGAATAGAGTCAATCATCCCCCTGTTTATAACCGTTATCTCCTTCAAATTCCCTTCAACTGTACCCATTTTTTGACGACATTGGTCAAGCTCCGCAACAACCTGTTCCTTACTCTCACTAATTAAATTTATTTCTTCTTTTAACCGAATAATCGTCTCCTGCAGTTCCTTTACTTTATCCGTGTAATCCTTCTCCGTCTCAAAAACGTCATCCTTAAAGTCCTCAGTTAATCATCTGTGTTTGGAAATAAAGTCATCCCTTTGCTTTATTTTTAAGCTGATCTTATTATTCTCCTCCTCGAGGCTCTGAATTATTTGCCTATAGTTCTTTTCAGCCTTTTCAGCTAATAAGGCTTGATGGTTTAATTTAGACTTTAAAGATGGTGGATGTTAGACACGCTGAATCGAACGTCGCGAAAAATAATAAAACTATTTGCAAACATTGCAATAAACACGTTAAATGTGTAAAGTGCCGTCAAGCTTCCATCCCTCGTGTTTGGGGCAATCAGCGAGTGTTAAAAACCCAGTATGGAAACATGAAACAGAGGAACCCAACTCAGAGGTCACATCGGTGAATGTTGAAACTTCTAGTACAGAAGTAAAATATTTAAAGAGAATAATTATGGAATTGGAGGAAAAATACGCCATTCTACATGAGAAATGTGAGTTATGGAAGGAAAAAGCTACTTTAATGGAAAAACAATTGAAAAATGGAAACATAACCTCAAGAAATGCTTAATTTTCCCGCCAAGATGGTGTTGGTGCTTCCTCTAGCGGCATCTTGGTAAATGTTAAAAACAGTGATACCAACCAAACAGCAACAGTTCAGAGAAACGAGGCAACAACCACAGAGGTCAAAAAGTCGGGCGATGCTAATAAGCCGACACAGCAAAACGAAGAGGAGGCGGAAAACAGTTATGAGCAACCTTTCGAGTTTCCCAAAAGACGTCAGAGAAAACAACAACTGAAGATAATGTACAAAGTGGATTCTCAAAGATAAAAGAGAAACCCAAGTATGAAACAAACGACGACGAACATACTTTCGATGGTGCAAATACTTCTCAGAAACAGAAGAAGAGAAAATCTGGCTCTTCTTATACAAAATTCCAGAGGGAGTTACAGCGGAAAGCATCAAAAAATACATCAACAAGAGAGGAAAAACAGAAAACGAAGATATAGAGGTAACACTTTGCCAACCTAAGACGATAAAGTCCTCCAAACTTCGTTTATGATCGGAGTAAAACCTGACTTAAAAGACTTAGACTATGAAACATCTTTTTGGCCACAAGGCACTGCTTTTGAACGCTTCAATTTTGCCATGGGTCGCAATTTTTTAGGCAAAACATAAAAAAAAACCACAGATACAACCAGACATATTGGTCAGTCAGGATAAGGCCACATTATTATCAAAAAGTTCCCAAAACGGCGCTTTAACTGCAGATAATTGTATAATTTTACTACATCAAAATACCAGAAGCTTAAATGGAAAAGTACTGGAATTTAAGGTGCAGCTGTCTGAGTTAAATCCAGCTATTGTATGTGTTACTGAACATTGGTTTCAAGGAAATGACATAAAGCAACTGAACCTGAAAAATTATAATCTACACAGTTTTTCATCTAGATCCTACTATCGAGGGGGAGGAACTGCAATATTCTCAAAAGTAAGGTTTGAGCGGACGGAGGTCGAAGCAAAGGTAGAACAGATTGGAAAACACTTTGAATACTGTATTTGTGGGTTTTTTAAATGTAAAAAAATTATGTTACTGTTTGTTTATATAGATCCCCTTCAGGAGACTTAGAAATATTTTTTACAAAAATAAATGAGCCATTACATTATTTGTATAAACCCAACAAGTCAATAATAATTTGTGGAGACTTTAATATTGATTTTTTTTTAGCTTTAAATGGTGTATCAAATGATTTATTGCAGCTTTTTTCTGCATATGGCCTGGATTCAAGCATCAGGGGTGTAACTAGGGCTGGTTCTGCCTCGGAAACTGAGATTGACAACATTTTCTGTAATCTGCCAAAATCAGATATTGAAACTTCAATTCATATCACAAATTTTTCTGATCACTATGGTCAAGTACTAAAATTGGGGACAAGTAGGAGTGAGGGTACAATATATATATATTAAAAAACGTTTTTACAGAACAAAATATAAACAGATTTATAGGCTACTTGCGGAGTGAGACTTGGAGTGATGTCAGAGACGCTGCGCTGGTGCGAATGAGAAGTATGAATGCTTTTTTAACATACTTTTTTACCATTTCGACAGAACCTTTCCATTAAACTCTTCTAGAAGTAGGAATTCATCTGATACTTGGGTTAACACTGAGATAAGAAATTATTCTTGTTACATAAAAGACCTGTATGTATGGAATAAATAAAGAAAAAGTCCTGAGGTATACAACTTTTACAAATCTGAGAGAAAATTCTACAGAAAATTTTTATCTGATTATAAAAAGGGCATAAATGAAAATAGATCAATTCAAAAAACAAAACCAAAACAATTTGGAGTATATTTAATTCAGAAACAAATAATTTTAAAACATGTAACCAGATAACAATAAGAAATAATGATGAAACAATTTTCATGTCGCCCGTGTGTGAAAATGAAATATATAATATAATTCTTTCTCTTCCTAATAAATTCTCGGCAGGGCTGGATGAAATTCCAGTGTATGTCCTGAAAAGCATTTCTCTATATGTAACAGGCCCACTAACTCATATTATTAATGACTGTTTTCTTTCAGGCGTGTTTCCTGAATGATTGAAGTCAGCAAAAATTTTAGCAATTCATAAAAAAGGCAACCAACAAGACATTAACAACTATAGACCAGTTTCACTGTTGCCCTCGGTGTCAAAGGTCTTTGAGAGGGCAATGTATAATAGAATAATCAACTTCATAGAACAGCATAGCATTCTTGCCGGACAATAATTCGGATTTAGGCCTGGCAGGTCTACTCAATCAGCTATTTATAAAACAATATCTTTTATAGCAAAAAAAGTCGATAACATTGAGAAAGTAGCTGGATTATACTTTGACCTTTTGACACTATTGATTATGATATTCTAATTATGAGGTTGGAAGGTTACGGACAGTATAGGGGAATCTGCTTGTTTCTGATCAAATTTTATTTAACCAACAGGAGACAGACCGTTAGTGTGATAAGAAACGGGAAGCAATGCTTCTCAAAAACAGTAATTTTGACACAAGGTGTTCCTCAGAGATCCATATTGGGTCCGTTACTCTTTCTTCTGTACGCAAATAGTCTCTGTGGGGCTCTTTCTTTGGGGCTTGTCTGTCAGTATGCTGACGACACGTCAGTCATATTGGCTAGTTCGTCTCTTAAGGGGCTCTCTGCATACAGCAGAACAAATGCAAGATTGGTGTCGGTGAAATCTGTTGACCCTAAATGCAGGAAAAACTGATCTAATGTCTTTTTCAAAAACAAGAACTAGGAGTGAATCGCTGTATGTAAGACTGAACGGAACATTAATCCCCGTACTAGATAGTATGAACTTTCTTGGCGTGCATCTGGATTCCTCTTTAAATTGGGAGCAACATATCGGCGCCTAGCCAGCTAAATAGTCTTTGTGCAGTAATTAGAAGGCTCCGGAGGGTATTAAACACACACACTTTAAAACTGTTTTACTGCGCGAGTATCCAGCCAATCATTACTTATGGAATTTTATTTTGGGGCTCATCTAGCCAAGCTATAAATTTTTTTAAAGCACAAAAACGGATAATACGCTGTGTATATGGGCTATCCCCTAGAACATCAGGTAGAGAATATTTTTCTAGATTTGGTGTCCTTACAGTACCTTCACTCTACTTCCTATCTTTGGTAACTCTAGTAAAAAAACAGCCAAGCCTGTTTCCGGCAAATGTGGATCATTATGCCGAGGACATGGCAGTGGTTACCAGAGGCAGGATGGGCCTTAGCATCCCTGCGCACTCCTCCGCCTATTTTGAAAGCAGTCCTTACCAAATAACCTGCAACAGATTGCTTGCCCAAACAAATTTAAAAGGGAAGTTACCATCTTTTACATAATGAGTGTATATATGATTTTATTTTAATTTAATTTATTTTATCTTTTACACACATTACCTCATAAACCAATTTTAATATGTCTGTAATAGTCCTTATGTTTTTAGCTTTAGGCTTTTATTTATTTTAAACCTAAATTTTTTTATTAATTTTCAAACTTGTTTTCACAAAGATGTATTTTACTTAAGGTGTTCCTGCTATTGAACATCCATTATAATTTAGATTAGTAAGCATTAGGCCGCATCTGTTTTCTTTTTGACGTTGCTGTGTCTTGTAAAAAATATTTGGTTGGCAATAAAGGATTATTTATTTATTTATTTAAATCAGCAACAATTCTTGATATTCTCGCATTTTCAGCCTCACTATCGTTCACAGATGTATCAACGATATTTATTAACTTTTTAATTTTAGAGATATCCCCAACATATTGTTTGCAGTCCAAGCAATAAAATAAGATACTTCGTTGACTCTTAAAAACAGCATGTGCCTCCGTTGTACTTAAATTAGCACGTTTTGCAAATTACCAGGTTGCACCCCTCACACTTTGCTCCAAAGACCTCCTCCTCCTTCGACCTAGCTTTAAAAACACATTTTTTATTACAATAAGAGCAGTTGAATTCCGACATGCTAAGATAATTTAAATTTAAGCTCTAACACTGTGCATCAAAATGAGCAGAACGAGACATCAGGGTCCATGAATATATCAGCCTCGCTCCGGCGTTGCCAAATTTCGACCCTACAAAAATATCAGCGGTCAAATATGACTCGTAGCAAAAGCCAACATTTACCAAAGTTTTGAAGAAGAAAATCACAACCTCACTATTAGTTTTCACGATTGGCGGGAAAGTTGAGGCAACGTCCCTCCCTTCTCCACACTATTTACTCGTCTACAGCACGTCCCCTGTCAAGACTGTCACCTGATGTTTGGCGGGAAAAATGTAAAGAGAAAAAAAAGGAAAACGTTTGTTGTTTAGTTTTCCAATGTGAGTTTATGAGTTATTGTTGGATATTTTTCACAAAACTTTATTATGTGTGCTCTATCAGGGAAACAGAGATACTCATATTTGGGATTGCACAATATATAGTAACATAATTTATCTCAACATGTGCGTCATACGTTCTCCACGTTCCATATTTGCTAGCGATTCCCAGATTTAAACTTGCCTTGGGTGACATAAGTTTGATTTCTGTATCTGTTTTCTACATATAATTTTTTTATACCGCCTGGCAATCATCCCTACATAACCAATCAGTTTTGTTAATGGTGTGACAAACACCAGGTCAAAATAGGCTTGTCTGCCACATGCACGATTTAAAAAAAAATCTGCTTACCTGACATCTGGACGTACAAGCTTTCGGTTGCTGACTAGTGCTGGGCGCGCTAGGTATGCTCGCTTTTTGTTGCTGACCCTCGTGCCATTGGCGCTGCGCCTGCAGCTGTTGCTGCTTCATGGTGCGCACCACACAGACGGCCAATCGTAGCGCGGCTTCCGAATGACCGTGAGAGCGTAACGAATCAACGCGAGCTGCGCACCACGGAATCGGTTCTGTAAGAAAATATAATCCAAATTTGCATCAGCTAATAAGAAGCTTCTATTTTATTATGTATATGATAAATATTAATTGGTTATTGGTTAACGCATTTTAACTAAACCAGAATATTTGGAACTTTCGGAATTCACCCATCAATATAGAGCCAAAACATATTAGGCTTTAATTCCTTTAAATCTTTTGATATACTTACCGTGCCACAAGGGCTGTCCCAACGAATTAAAGCTACCGTTCGAGTTGGAATTATCCGGCACGTGTGAACAGTACGTGTCGCTGGACAGGATGTTCTTCAGGTGCATGTTGTCCCATGACATGCCCACTGCGTCCAGCGCTCTAAAAATATTTTTTTTTTCAAAGAAACATAACGAAAATGAGGATAGTCTTTAAAAAAGCAAGTCCGACACTAAGAGACTTACTTACGGATAAAACAAATTCAAATATATCAGTATACTTACCTATGAAAAATGGTACGAGGCAACGCAGGTTTGTTTTGTCCTTTGGAATGACCACCGGAAAGTCTCAGTCTCTTGTGGTTCCTCGGACTGTAGTTTTGCTGATCATCTTCATCTGAGTCACTCGAACTGTCCGAAGATGGATAATTCTACGAAAAAATATCATTTTGATCAAATGATGGCATACATATGACTTATCTTTATATTTAGAATATAACTTGTAAGGCTCATTTCAAAAAAACAAACAAACTTGGCAACCTTGTCACGTCGCAGCAGCTACTAATTTCACATCAGACTTAATCATGGCCAACCGGCCTACAAAATAAAACTACATACGGCATATCTATCCTTTATACTTACTGGTCTATTATATCTGTCTCTTTCTCTCTCTCTTTCACGATCCCGTCGTTCTCGTCTTTCTCTCTCCCTTTCCGAGTAACGGTCTCTGTCTCTTTCATACCAGTATCGATCACGATCTCGATCTCTATTTAAAAACTAAAACACAAAATTCGTTTGGTACGTTCTAAATAAGTGCATTTATCTAGTCTAGAGGTATCGAAGTAACTTACCGAATCCCGCTGCCCTCCAACTAGCTGCACCCTAAAATCTGGATCCTCTGGGGGGCATACATCCACCCGCACCCACCTTTTCAACTGGGTTTCCCACTGAGCCCGTTCCAGTGGCGCGCAGCCGGGACTGAGGACGATGCATACCCACAGCGAGCCCAGCTGGTCCCACAACTGCCGACACTTGTCCGTCATGGACGTGCCTTGACTTTTCCACAGCTGTAACCGGGGATCCTGTAGGAACTGTTCCGTAATCAAGGTGAGCATGCGTGCTCCGTTCGAATCTTGGGCACGGAGCATCTCTCGGACCTTTAAGCAGAATGATAATAAATAATAATATTTAAACACTACGTTTAATACACTGGTTAGAAATTATTATGCCTATGTTACGACTGACAATCAGCCAGAAACAAATTCCCTAAATATGCCTCGGCTTACCTTCGAAAAAAGGGAATTAAGCTGTTTATTGGCGTTGTAGTAGGCGCCTTGAGCCAGATACGAACGCACCTGTTCGCAGACCTGCGTCTCATCTAGGTGCCATGAGTGGGCGTCATCAGCTGCGGCTCCTGCAGTCGGATCTGGCGCACCGGCGATCTGCAAAACACCAAAAATAATAGAGCAATGGATTAGTTAACCCAGAAGTCGCCCATTGCTTTTAAAAATTATGTATGTTCCTTACCTGATTAATTTCGCTACTCTGCTGCAAGATTTCATCTGCAAGTTTTTGCGCAGTGGGCAACACCTCCGTGGGGTGTTCGGCGATCAGGTACTGAATGAACTTTTGCAGCTGCTGTCGGTCCATTTGAAGAAGCGTTTCTATTATTATAAAAACGTATAGTTAATGCTGGTTTACGAATAGGAGACAACTATTTTTGATCACTAAATGCAACCTTGCTAGAGAGTTGGTGCGTTTAATGACCTTAGATAGTGCATGATAATGGTGCCATCCAATGTGTTCAGATAACAGTTTTTTTTTAATTAATGATATAACAACTAATTCACAAAAAGTTACCTCTCAATCTATAGAAAATTGTTTGGATTGAAATTAGTTTTTGTCACTAAAAATCTCAAAATATCAAAAGTAAGGTAAATGTCCCAAAATCAGACACCGTCCCTAATTCGGAATTGCGACAAAATCTCCATAAAATGACAAAAATAAGGAATTTACTAACAATAGGTGCATTATTCTTATGTTAGCATAAGTAGAAAACTATTTTTGATCAATTTTGATACAGTTTGCCTTTTTACCGACTCTAGTGACAGTTTAACATTGGGTAGTTTCGCGTTTCTTTCTAACAATGTGGTAGTGAAGCCGGTTTTGTCGTAAAGTAAGCGAGATTTTATAAATTTCAGAAATTTAAGACGAAAAACGGATCTTATAAAGCATTAAACAGAGAAAATTTCGCGCCAGTTTTGAATGGAACAATAAATTCCTTGACGAATTTGGAATTAGTATTCAAAAATGCAAACTTGCGGATTATTCCCCTTTGATTCTTCTAATATCAACTACAGCAGATTATTATTAGATATTAGAAAGAAAGAAGCTCGAAACTGATATCCAGAACGTTATTTGAGAAGCTCAGGAAAATCGTGATATTATAGGTCATCTTCAATTTCTATAGAATCCTATATCAATCCTGGAACCTTGAATAAATTTAAGGATCATATGGGATCTGACAGCTGGACAGGAGAAAGTGAAGATACAATCTCATTTGGCTCAGAATATGTAAAGACTCTGGAATCGCATACAAACAACAAGCAGTACCACAACTTACTGCAGCTTCTAATGTTATAATTAAGTTCGAAGACGGATTAATTATGGAGAGGTTGATTTTGACAGTAGAAAACAGTAACGTGGAAATGAAAGATCATGAAACCATTTAAGGGATGCAAAGTGAATGGGAGGAAGTAGAAAGGATAACATAGAAATGGAGCATCATGAAACTATACAGGATATTGACAATGTAGAAAATATATTAATAGAGACTGAAGGGATGAAGTGTTAGGACTTAAATTTGACTAATCGACAGTTTTAGAAACAAATTTTATAGATAGTGACTCTAAAATAAAATCAATCAATCAATCAAAAATGCTTTATTGATCAAGAAACTAGTTTCCATTGACAAAGCGTGCAACAACTATACTTATATCTATTCAATCATACAGGTTAAAATTACATGGTAGTAGCAAATAGGCTCCTAATAAATAAAAATTAAAAAAACAAACATTTGAGTCCATGTACTTGAAAAACAATACAACAAACAAACAAAAAAAATTAAAAGTTGGTCAGTATATTATTAGAATTATTCACATGTATTTCTCTTCTAGTTCAGTCGTCATTACAATAAAATTCCCTAATTAATACCAACAAATATTTATAAATAACACGCAACCAACATTAAAATATCACAACAATCTATCTGTGTAAAACCCACTCATATCATAATATGCCTTACACAAATGAAGTTCCTATACTGATTTTCTAAAAAGTCTAATCGAATTATTAGCCCTAATATGAACTGGCAGGTGGTTAAACATTTTTTTTTGCCTTCATAAATCAAAGACCTTTTGGTCAGTTCCTTAGTCGGTCGAGGAAGGGGGAGGGGAAGGTTTGAAGCCTGACAAGTTTGGTGGCGGGCCTCGCTATCCCGGGCACTGGTAGTTGTTTGATTTTTGTAGATCAAAGATGTTGTCTCCAGAATGAACAGAGAAGTAAGTCTGAGAATCTTCAGTGATATAAAGTAAGGCTTACATGATTCTCTCTGATTTATGCCAGCGATGAAACGAATGAGCTTTTTTTGCAGAACGAACAGTATATATTCAGCAGATATTGGCTGCTTACATCCCAGAAAGGGATTCCATATCTGAGATGCGATTCAAATAATCCAAAGTACCCTGTTCGAGCTGTTGCCTGTCCAAGTTCTTCCCTTATTGACCTTATAGCAAAGCACCCTGAAGACAGCCTTCCACTAACCAGCATAATATGCTCCTCAAAACGAAGGTCGCTATCAATGGACAGTCCCAAGAATGTTGTCACTCCATTCTCCCTTAGTGGATCACTTTGCAGTTACAACCCTCGCATGTCGCACCTGAATCCCATCACGTGTGTCTGTCCTGCGTTGAATGTAAGACGGTTTGAGTCGCACCATTTTTTGATTGCAAGAAGGTCCGCAGCTATATTATCTTTCAGTTGTTCAGAATTATCGTTATGCCACACGACAGAGGTATCGTCAGCGAAAAGCGTAAATTCTCCCGAAATGTTAATTTGAACCAAATCATTGACATAGATCAGAAATAGAAGGAGTCCCAAAACTGATCCCTGTGGAACGCCGCAGGTAACACTCAGAGAAGACGACCCCTGGTCACATGTCACCACTGACTGACTCCGACCTCCAAGGTACGATCGGAACCAAGCAAGACTAGGGCTCCTAAATCAATATTTTTCAAGCTTCATGAGCAGTATCCGATGGTCGACGCAGTCAAACGCCTTGGAAAGGTCACAAAACACTGCAGCCACTGCCGATCCCTGATTCATATATAGGCATATACTCTCTCCAGAAAGCTGAAGATAGGCATCGTGGGTGCCTTTTGAGCTCTGGAATCAAAATTTATCAGAAGAAAGTAGAGCACGTGACCTAAGATAGTTCCACATTTTTACCTTCACAATTTTGTCTTTGCCAGGGTGGATAAAAGGGAAATGGGGCGATCGTTGGATGGTTCTTCAAGTCTCCACCCTTATGTAATGGTATAACTATCCAAACAAGTAGGAAACACTCCTCGGGACCAGGAGTCATTGATTGCCCATGCTAAGGCCTCCAAAGCATTGTCCGGCAGCCTCAAAAGCACCTCGGCCGAGATTCCATCCTCTCCGCAGGATTTCTTCTTCTTAATTCCCAGAAGAGCATCTCTAACTTCTGCAGCTTGAGTGGGCAGGAAACCGAATGATTGTGGCACAGACACATTTGTCATGTAAAGTCATCCGATGGAGGCAGTTTCTGAGTCAAGCTCTCAGCTATAGTGCAATAAAAGCTGTTTAGTGTGTTGGGATCAATGTGGGCATTTTCGCTGTTGTGCCCCGATTTAGCAAGCAGTTCATTAATTATAGAGCAGCTCTCCCTCTGCTTGTTATTAGCTCTTGTATATCTGCTTTGATAGTAAAGCTCCTTAGCAGTCTTTATAAGTTTCCGATATATTGTGCGGTATCTATTACAGTATGTAACAATGTAATCATTGCAACAGAATTTCTTCATATAATTAAGCGCACGCAGATTAGCTCCAGACAGCCTTAAGCCATGGTTTACGCGTCTTGGATTTTTGCTTAATACAACGCAGTGGAAAGGCTCGGTTGAAGACACTAAGCAAGATGGAACGAAGAGAAGTAAATAGTTCCGGGGACAGACGCACACCTAACCAGTTCACACTAAGACCAAGTTGGCAAAACTTATCAAAGGCAGATGTGCTAAAGATCCTACCCCGTTTACGCTCAGTCAAACCCGTGAATCTACAGCCAACCGCCTCGTGATTAGAGAGAACTGCACTCAACACTGAACAGGACACATTATCAAAATTGGAACATATAGTCAAGAGTACTTGATGTATATTTACTTATAAGAGTCGATTATTCAATATGCATCTTTAGCCCGTAAAACACAAGAAAATGAACTTCAAAGTGAAACAACACCAAATTTGCCAGAAAACCAGCTTCAAATGAAAGAAGAAGCATTGGATCATAGTATTAAAATAACAGAAAATCGAGACGCAAATGAAACGACGCAAAAGAAAAATACAGTTGGCTTATCAGAAAACCAGCATCGAGTTCAATTAAAGGAAATAAGTGAGGAAAACGTAACAGAAAATCAACACGCAAATGAAATAGCGCCAGTGAAACATAAAGATCGTTTATTAGAAAAGAACGATCCTATACTCCCTTCAAAACACCACTTTTTTGGCCAGAACTTTCCACTATTAAAAAAGCTAACGTTAAGAGGAAAGTGAAGTTTCTTCTGCAGGAACCTCAGATGCCTGGAGAGAATATTATATTAAAAAAGACCTTCAGAAGAAAGCTATTGAAGGAAAAGAGAACCGTAAAATAAAACGGGAAGAAAATAAGATTTTGCGTGAAGAAAGAAAGACAATGATCACAATTAGGAAAAAAAGGATCAATAACACTAAAAAAGTTAACATTGAAAATAAGGTATCTGAAAGAGAACTTAGAGAGAAATGCAGGAAATGTAGTGAAGAACTGGATAGTGATTTGGATGAAGAGGAGGAATTAAGATATCTGAGATGTGACAACTGCCCTAATTGGTTTCATTTTAAGTGTATTAATGTTGAAAATAAGAACTATGTCGAAATAGCTACTGCATATTTTAAATGCGATATTCTTCTTTTGTTTTGAGAAATGCTTTTGTTAAATTGTTCACGTAGTCATATCTTTTTTAGTATTGAAATTGCTATTGGGATCACTTTTATGGAAACTTAATAAGGATGTCGTGACCTCGACCAGCGCATACGGATAATATTGGATTTCGTGACCTCGACATAATGAAATTCCGACACCGAATCGGCGCGGTTAAAATATCTTGCTTGTGATAAGACGTAACGGATACTTTGACGACGCTGACGGTGTGTTTTAGCATTTTATAATAAAATAATAAAATGGTTGTAGGTTAGTAATGTTCGAATAATATTGTTCAATAAGGTAAGTTAGTGTTATTTTATACTGTGATTTAAATCTAGATTTAGACCGTAAAGATTAAAATGCAATATTTTTATTACTTATTAGAAGCTCGATTAGAAGATACAGGGTGATTCTCAAAATATGTCGATTATATGACATAGTATCGGTAAAAAAATGTGAAATTTGACAGTTTCGCTATTTAGGAACCGATTTGAGTGAAATTTTATAAGTGGACTAGGAAAAATAAATGTTAAAAATGTCAAATTTGACAGTTTCGCTATTTATGAACCGAATTAGATTAGGGAAGAAAAAAGGCAAATATTCTATGACGTACTTAGTACCTATCTGTCAAAAATGTCAAATTTGACAGTTTCGTTATTTATTAACCGATTTGAATAAACTTTCAAAAAGATACAAGGTGATTGTCAAAATATGTCGATTTTAGAAAAATATTTTTAACAGAGCATCTGTCAAAAATGTCCAATTTGACAGTTTTGCTATTTATCAACTGATTTAAATGAAATTTTATAATTAGATTAGGGAAAATAAAAGAAAAATAAGTTTTGACATATGTAGTACTTGTCAAAAATGTTAAATTTGACTGTTTCGTTATTTATGAACCGATTTGAATGAAATTATATAATTGGACTAAGAAAAATTAAAAAAAAATAAAAAATTATGAAATTATTTAATTGTAACTAGGAAAAATAAAAAAAATTTTTTTATCATAGTATCTGTTAAAAATGTCAAATTTGACAGTTTCGCTATTTATGAAACGAATTAGATTAGGGAAAATAAAAGGAATATATTTTTTAACGTAGTACCTATCTGTCAAAAATGTCGGTTTCGCTATTTATGAACCGAATTAGATTAGGGAAAATAAAAGGAAAATATTTTTTGACGTAGTACCTACCTATCTGTCAAAAATGTCAAATTTGACAATTTCGTTATTTATCAACCGATTTGAATAAACTTCCAGATTAGATTAGGGGAAATGAAAGACAAATATTTTTTGACAAAGTATGTATGTATGTCACAAATGTCAAATTTGACAGTTTCGTTATTTATGATCCGATTTGAATGAAAGTTTAGAATTAGATTAGGGAAAATAAAAGAAAAATATTTTTGAGGTACTAGGTATCTGCCAAAAATGTCAAATTTGACAGTTTTGCTATTTATGAAGCGATTTGAATGAAATCTTAGAATAACTAGATTAGGGAAAATAAAAGAAAAATAATTATTGACATAGTCAGTCAAAAATGTCAAATTTTACAGTTTCGCTATTTATTAATGTTTTAAAATTCTTGTTTACTAGGTATACACTTTTTAACATAGTATCTGTTAAATATATGTCAAATTTGACAGTTTCGCTATTTATGAACCGAATTAGATTAGGGAAAAGAATTTTTTGACGTAGTACCTACGTAGTACGTATCTGTCAAAAATGTCAAATTTGACAATTTCGTTATTTATTAACCGATTTGAATAAACTTTCAGATTAGATTAGGGGAAATGAAAGACAAATATTTTTTGACAAAGTATTGAGATAACCCATCTCTTTAAAATACTATTTCATTAGACCTGATACATTAATTTTTGAGACACCCTATATGTATATATTTTGAGACACCCTTTATACATGTAAAATATAAATCAAGTCATAAATTGAAGTCGAGTTTTTGCGAGGTTTTTTGGAGGAGATCCGAAAGGTATTGCTCGAGAACGGAAAAATAGAGAGTCAGAAGCCAGCGGGGTGTACAGTTTATTTTGGTGAATTGTTTTGTTTCTGTGTTGTAATTTATGTCATTACAAGTCGGTAAAATGAAACTTATAATATTGTTATTAACATAATTTGTACCATTATATATTTTATACTCATTGATAATTCATAATTGATGGTAATAACCTGTATATATATTTTGATATTGTTATACACCTTATTTGCACAAATATTTCATTTATTCTCATTGATAATTCATATTTGATGGCCTAACATGTGTATATATTTTGATATTGTTATTAACATAATTTGCATAAATATTTCTCCTATTTGCATTGATAATTCATATTCGATGGCATAACATGTGTATATATTTTGATATTGCTATTAACATTATTTGCATAAATATTTCTTTATTTTCATGAATAATTAATATTTGATGATATAACGTGTGTATATATTTTGATATTGTTATTAACATAATTTGCATAAATATTTCTCCTATTTTCATGGATAATTCATACCTATTTGATGGTATATGTGCATATATTTAATGAAATCGATTTATGCTGTGACTAACACTGATTTTTCGGTCTGTCTTTTCGTGCTGGAATTTTAGTTTCAGTATGACTGTGATTGTAATGTAAGCAAGGGACTGGATGAATCCACTAACATTTTCCTCCCCTGACTGAGCGAATATCCTAGCTATAAATCGTGAGCTTGCGAGCAAGGAACCCTGAGTCGTTCTTTTAACAAATGTTATATTTTTAATGATTTGCTTTTGTATGAAACCTATGTGAAATTTAAATTAACATTATTTTGTAACCTTGATTTTTGACTTGATGCCAATTGCTTATAAGCACCCGAAATGATAAATGATCTGTAGCCTGTGCACAATTACACAGAATGAAACCATATATCGTAATTGAAATGTATTATATCGAAATGACTATAACTAATAAGCAACAGTAAAGGAATACTATTCAGTCACAAATAATGTAATCAATCGCTAAGCGATGACGAAGGAAATATATATTAATCGGCCTGCAGGTCTTACTAGAGATATTAGCTCAATTTGCAACTATAGCTGAGTAGCCTCCCGTATGGGACCTCAGTACCTGCTGGCGACGTCTGGCTAACTAACACTAACCTCTTCAGTTTTGAATGTATTGTAGTATTGTCACAAGTGTGGAACGACAAATTGCGGTGCGTGAGACAGTAATTTAATTAATTGTTATACTAATAAAGGCTGTACAGCATAACTCGGTTTAGGAATTGGGATCGAGGTTTTCTCTGCCATGCCTTTTTCCCTCGTGAATTCCAGGCGGAGTATGACAAGCTTTTCTTTAATAAATTAGGCGTATTAGGAATCTGTGGTTTAATTTACATGACGCACCTTTCCCTCAAATTTCCCTAATAGTGTTTAGTCGAAGCGCAATCCGAATAATTAAAAAATTGTGTAAGATATATAATAACACAACGTAGGTATTGATTTTATTGACGATCATGGGCAAAATAAAGACAAAGCACAATTTTACTTATCTGATTCAACTATGTTGAATCGACCCGTGTACGTTATACTACAGTATGTATGTATGTCACAAATGTCAAATTTGACAGTTTCGTTATTTATGATCCGATTTGAATGAAAGTTTAGATTTAGATTAGGGAAAATAAAAGAAAAATATTTTTGTGGTAGTAGGTATCTGCCAAAAATGTCAAATTTGACAGTTTTGCTATTTATGAACCGATTTGAATGAAATCTTAGCATAATTAGATTAGGGAAAATAAAAGAAAAATAATTATTGACATAGTCAGTCAAAAATGTCAAATTTTACAGTTTCGCTATTTATCAATGTTTTAAAATTCTTGCTTACTAGGTTTAAATTTTTTAACATAATATCTGTTAAAAATGTCGCATTTGACAGCTTCGCTATTTATGAAGTGGATGCCGTATAAAAAATAAGTTTTTCCCCTATACGATGGATATTGACGACAGGCACTCAGTAGCGTAGTTATATACGAGCTTTTCGCTTTAGTAATCATTCGCATATTTATTTGCTGTTTTAATTTAAACTGACTTTAAAAATATTATACACTTTTTTTATGTAACATTATCATTGGGTGTCACTTCGGGTGACATGATCTCAACCCCGCAAAATCGGTAAACATAAATTAATAGTAATTAATTTGTTATATTGTGACAGATGTAAATCATAAGTTTTTTTAATTTAAAAATTGTGTCAGGCATTTTCAATACATAGGATGCTTGCGTAAGGTGTGAGATCCGTGAATTTTTTAATAGGTTTTAATTTAAAATACCTTTATCTATAAGTATTATAAATTATCATTATTTGTTTAATAAAAAAAAGTTTGTTTTCTGGGACCGTTAATGTTCTTAAATTGTCATGTCAGATTTAGGCAAAATTTATGTTTGCTATGTCGGATTTAGGTGTGCTGACATAGGTTGTAAAGTACACAAGATAATTTTTTTAACTTATAATTTGAATTGGAGATTTACCTTAGGTAGTCAAGGCATCGATAGATCGAATCTAGAGGCATTTGGAAAATATGACCTCGATCATTAGCTCATATCAGCATTCTCTATCCTTTCGCATTAATAAAGACCTCGGCTTTAAGAAGGTCAATTCTATATCTTAATTGATCAAAGAAACATTAGAAAATTATTGAATAAATGTATACAATTAAATTGGAGATTCTCGCTCTAGCAATTATCCTTTCACATTTAGAGTTATACATAAAGGCACTGTAACATTTACCTGCACACACTGATGCCATCTACCATCAAACAATTTGATTATAAAATTAACACTATATTTGTTCGGAACTCACTAATTAATACCCTTGGTTTGTTACTTTTGCGCAATGTTTGAATATTTACTATAACCTTGTTAGTTTGGGGATATATTAGGAATTTCTATATGTAAACTACTTCACTTACCTCAACTTGCTAGTCAGATACTCCTATAAAAGTCCACTAGCGTAAAATCCGGTCTACAAGTAGGCAGATATGATTTTGCTAGTATGTGTAGATTGCTTTTGTATACATTTTAACACTTAAAACGAAATGGGCATCTTTTTGAAAGCCCCAAAAATTGCGAAAAATCATTTTCGTAGGCCAATCATTATGTTAAAAGCTCTTGCAAAGCCTGAAATGGAAGTCATAAAACCAGCAGAAAAAGTTAAGGTTAAGTTATAGTTAATCACTTACTGCGATTAGGTTTAAGTAATACACAAAGTACGAGAACAAAATTTTTATTTAATTACAGATAATAAATAAATAGATCAGAGATTCGAATAAAATACTAACTCTTAAATAACAATTAATAAAAATAAACAACGGAATCGACATATTACACTATGAGTTTCCTGCGGCAACATAATCCAAAAAGTTAAGATCTATGGCATTTTTTGTATTATTAGGTATAGATATATAAACAGATTTCTCCGTAAAACAATTATGACCATAAAAACTACTTCGACAAGGCTTTGGCTTAGCAAACTCAGACACGTCACTCGTTTGGTAGATGCTGAAGATGCGAAATGTTGGGATGATATTCTACTAGATTCATATTGAGTGACTTTTACAATTATTGTTTTTAGACTGAAATATATAATTAATGTGACCACTGAAGTGGTAAGTGTAAACATCCCGTGCAAACGGCAGCAAGACGGTTCAAGGAGAACCGAGAGTCGAAAAACGGGGAACGGGAACTTAGTAAGTCCTCGTTCGTTTATTCTTTATTTACTGCTTAGTTTTTAATATCTTAACACACGCGTTTTGCTTCATACAAAGGGTTTAACGTTTCCAACTTATTCCAGTCAAAACCTACCTGGAGGGCATTTGGGATATTTCCTTTGTATATTATTTGAAATATTTGCATTATCAAAAGTAGTTTTTTGCATTGACGTGGTCATGAAAAGTAAAAATTTTTTGAACAACGGAAACAATAATTTCACTTTAACAATAAGACACGAATTCAATCGGACGAACACAAATTCAGCTATTTTTTTTAATAGAAAAACAAAATATTACATGTCTCTCGACTTCATCACCTTCCCAACTGACAACATTTTTAATTTGTTTATACAAATACCATTTCTTAATTAGAAAAATAGGATCTTGTTAGTAGGTTGAACCCCACACCTCAAAAAAAACCCCCCCCCCCCCCCAACGCGCTCACACACACCGCTGATACTCCCATACAAACCCACTACTGATTGCTTGTTGTTATTTATACTTTTCGTCATTGAATCTTTTTCCTCACTTTATATGCATAAGCCCACATCCTGGTCCCTTACCGCCTTTACCTTTCCATCCACTACTAGATTTCCCCTTGGGAGATGCAACTTTTGTCTTCTTTTTCCTGAAAGCAATACGTTTCTTTTTATACCCGCCCTTTTTGCCACCCCAGCCGCCTCTACGCTTCACACCCCTACCCCGACGTTGAGTGGGAGAATCATTGAAGTTATGCGATCCGAAAGAATGAAAATCGCTTTCTTCTTCGTCGGAAAGGTCTTTTTTCAGTTCTGTGAGGGGCTTAATCGCGTCGTATTGCTCGCGAAATTTCTGAGTAATTTTAAGGAAGTATTCGCCGTATTTGTTGTAGTTCGCCACAGTGACGTGTTGGATTTTGAGCATGTCCTCCTTTGAGGAAGGAAGGAGGTCGCTCATCGTTTTGATGGCAGACAGATTCATTACAGAGGACAGGGTGAGATTGCGATCCATGGCCAGACGGCGGCATTCTTCCAACAGGTCTTCGTGGCATTGCACCTGAAATTATAGATCACAAACTATTGATTGATATAAGGATTTTTACAATGTCATTAAAATATGTATTTACATTTGTTAGTCGTTAAAGAATTATTTTTATTTCTGAAAAGTTGTAAATTGAAATGCAACTTGGGCAAAACAATGTAAAATCCATCTGATGCAATTTCTTTAATTTCATTATTCTTACTTCGGTATTCAAAAATTGATTAAATGTTATAAATATTTGATTTTTGTATGTAACTGACTATCGCCAAATCGAAGTGACTCTGACGTAAAAGAGTATATATTTATCAATATGCACACCAAGGAATTTACTGCAATTGTACGCTTCTTGAACTGATTTTCTTATAAACCTTATTTATACATAAATACCCTCATTTTTAATCAATCTTCCCCTGAGATATAATATTTTTTACAAACAACTTGAATTTTCTGAGTAAAACTGTGATGGATGATCTGTTTTAAGTGTGCTTCAACCTGCGGTTTCATGGATGTAGCAAAGATCAAGGATATCAAGTAGTTGTTTGGCTGCTCCTGTAACCTATGTAAAACAATCCTTTGTAGAAATTGCTCAAAGCTGTCATCAAGTGAAGTAAGAGCTCTTACGGCTCAAACCAAAGTTATTAGTTACTTCTGTCAAGAATGTTTAAAGGAGATACGAAACCATAGCAAAGACATTCCAAACATCCAAAACCAAGTAAGTGCACTCGGTGCAAACCATTGATTTGTATAGGAGTGGATAAGCAATAGCCGTCTGTCGCACTACTCAAAAGTGGCAACCTATGGGCGAAAAAACAGGTTTCTGCGCATGACAAAGTCGACGCAAAATGGAAAAACGTAAACAAAGGTGATATCGTTTTGTCATGCGCACTAAAACACTTGCCGTCTCAGCAGGCGTAGGTCAGGATCGAACTTGGCTTTTGTCTTTGACGGGTTTTCGTTTTGACGGCGCTGCGTTTTGAGTTAATAATTCGAGGCAAAATACCCGGCATCTCCTATTTCAAGTAAGTCTAATTATTATAAGTATTACTTATTTATACCTTATTATTTGTTTCACTATGCTAACTGGGACCCATTTCCCAATCGGCAAGACTCCTCTACCGAATATTTGGTGAAATAATCACTTTCGAAGTCCGGGCCTGCCTATTTACCTTCACGGTGCAACAGCTAGCTCCTATTAATTTTCTAATGCGCAAGCCCAAATTGAAGTTTCTTTGTTTACATTTCGCGGTCGTAAATTTGCCATGTTTGGTCTATTTATTGCTTATCCACTCCTATACAAATCAATGGTGCAAACACACAGCAAATAAAGGAAACCCTAGATTCTGAACTAAAGAAGCTGCAATCCGACATCAAAGAAATTAAGTCTATCTATGCTGAAATTGTAACGCAAGAAGACAGACTTCAAGTCATCCAAAGCAGTGGAGGACGACTTGAAGCATCTTAAGGAGGTTATACAAACCAAAACAACAACAGATGCACCCAGCGAAGCCATACTTCAAGAGCTGCAGGACAGGCGAATATGCTCCAGAAACATTTTAATTTTTGGTGTCCCCGAATCCAACAACCCAAACAAGGATCAACGTGAAGAAGATGAAAAAGCAAAAACGAATAATGTGTTAAAGCAGTGCGTAATGAGTATATACAGTACTACAGACTAAAGTGAGGCCAATAAAAGTTGTCCTAAAATCAGCCGAAAGAGCGATCCAAAGGTTAAAAAACAAGAAAAAACTGCCGAAGTAGTCACAATCATACATAAAACCTGAGCTTACACCACAACAACGAGAAAACATGCAGAAGCTTGTAGCGGAGCTCAAAAGTAGGCAAGAGAAAGGTGAGCAGAAACTTCTTATTAAATATTTCGATCGAATGCCAATAATAACCCAAATAAGTAGCAAAACACAAACAAAAAACTAAATGACAATCATCTCCTGGAAGTCTCTATGCTTTACACTAATGCTAATTCATTGTTCACAAAATTAGAGTTCCACGTAATTATGACCCAGAGGTCTCCAAGTTTAATATTCATAACTGAAACATGGGCAAATGATAATAACAAAACACTACTTGCCTTTCCTGGCTATACACATTTCCAAACTTACCGAGTGGGTTAAAAAGGTGGAGGGGTCATCACATATGTTTGTAATAGTTTTGAAAAACTCAAAGTGAGTGCTTCAGTCAACACCAAATAGAACAAAACAATGGCAACAGCAAGATCATGTCAGTCTGGGTTGACGTACAAATAGGTAAAGTGCCACTTCTCCCGGGATGTATATACAAACCTGGAAATTACTGAAAACCCTAGAGAATGCGTCAAGTGAAAACAAGAGCATTATCTTGTTTGGTGATTTCAACTACAGATACATCGATTGGCCAGGTATGCCACTACTTGGGCAAGATGAAGAAGCTAGAGACTTCCTTGAAACATACATGCAGTCAAATTTCCATCAACTTATTGACATTCCTACTCGCATAAGAAATACTCAAATCTCATTGTCGGGCCTATTGCCAACCAACGACAAAAAGTCAATCGGGCTTAGGACCATATTGTAATAACTGTTATTGCACAAATCAACACCCTGCGTGGCCCAACACGCAAAGTTAAAAAAAGAAATTTTTAAAATGTCAACTACGACTATAAACAATAAACTAAAATCACACATAATTGGCGAAGTTGTCACCTATGAAGATTTTATTAATGCCACCAAGCAAGTGATTCACCAACATATCCCATTGAGAACAAACAGTGAAAAATCCTGGAAAACCCTGGGTACACCAACCATATTTAAAGATATCAACAAAAAAAACGTCAACTATGGGATAAGTATAGGTCAACTGACTCTACATCTGATTATGCTATCTATAGAACGCATAACAACAATCTAAAATTATCAATAAAGGATGCAAGACGATATCAGTAGGTTCATTATCATCCAAATATGTTGACCAGTGATTCACTGCTGTCAGGAGGTTGGTTGTAACTGATCTTCTAGGCAGGAACCAGTGCTGACTCTTTGGTATGATGCTGTGGTATACCTTGAATTCTGTCAATTCTTTAGTAACTATTTTTTCCATGACTTGTCAACTTATAGGGTGATAGTTGATTGGATTGTGTTGTCCCCCTTTTTATATATAAGCACAATAATGACTTTTTTCTATGCCTTTGGAAGTTTCTGATAACTCATTAATTTGTTCATAATGTTTGCAAGAGGCTGAGTGATGGTCTCTGCACAATTTTTAAGTAATATTGGTGGTATTTCATCAATCCCTGGGCTGGAATCTTTTTTCAATTCTTTGATTGCCTCTTCTATTTTAGTTGCGGCATAAAACCCTTTATCGCCGTTGTCTAACAGGTTTTGTTCATACATTAACAGGACACTAAATTCCAAGTGTACCGAAATTACCCTAAAAGATAAGTCGAATAACATCATTACCGATTCGACCCAAATTGCAGATCAGTTCGCCCAGCAGTTCTCTGAACTGTATACAAAAGAACCCAGTTCACCACCTCCCCAAGTACTCGCAATCAAAAGGGCGGAAGAGCAGCAACTAAAATAGAAGAGGCAATCAAAGAAAAGATTCCAGCCCGGGGATTGATGAAATACCACCAATATTAGTTAAAAATTGTGCAGAGACCATCACTCAGCCTCTTGCATACATTATGAACAAATTAATGAGTGACCAGAAACTTCTACAGGACTGGAAAAAAGCCATTATTGTGCCTGTATATTAAAAGGGGGACAAGTACAATCCAATCAACTAAGTTTGACATGCTGCGTTGGTAAGGTCATGGAAAAAATAATTACTAAAGAATTGACAGAATTCATGGTATACCACAGCATCATACCAGAGAGTCAGCACGGGTTCCTGCCTAGAAGATCAGTTACAACCAACCTCCTGACTGCAGTGAATCACTGGTCAACATGTTTGGATGATAATGAACCTACTGATATTGTATATCTCGATTACGAGAAGGGGTTTGATAAAGTACCCCCACAAAACATCTCGGAGGTATTTCTTGTCCTGGATAAGGAGCTTCCTGGCAGACAGAGAGTACTGTGTGCGCATAAATGGTCTTCTTCTTCTTCTTCAAGTGCCTATTCGTTCCGAATATTGGCGATTATCCTGGATATGATGACTTTGTTTACGGCTGCTCTAAATAGATCGGAAGTAGTTTTTGAGAACCATGTTCTTAAGGTTTTAAGCCATGATATTCTCCTTCTTCCTGGTGGTCTTCTGCCATAAACTTTCCCTTGGAGAACGGACTTTAAAAGGTTAAAGTGATATTTGCTTTCGTTCCTCATGATATGTCCGAGGTACTCAAGCTTTCTTCT